>MU676020.1:127715-168137 GCA_026770625.1 Nicotiana glauca
ATAAGTTAAAGCATGTTATAAATCAGATAATTAAGCCAAATATGACAGTTGAGCGACCGTGCTAGAACTACGGAACTCGAAAATGCCTAACACCTTCTCCCGGGTTAACAGAATTCCTTATCAGGATTTCTGGTTCGTGGACTGTTAAATAGAGTCAAACCTTTCCTCGATTCGGGATTCAACCGGTGACTTGGGACACCATAAATCTCCCAAGTGGCGACTCTGAATCTTTTAATAATAATCCCGTTTCGATTGTCCTTTAATTGGAAAAACTCCCTTTACCACGCCCTTCGCGGGGTGCGGTAGCGCCAAAAGGAGGTGTGACACATATACATGTTTTATTGCACGATTCTTGCATCTCTGGTCCGATATCAAAGCATCAGCCTCAACTAGGGTTTGATACCTTTCCTTGTTCTTCACTGATTTTTGATTGATACTCTTCATTTCTCGTATTTGACTAATATTTTCCTTATTTCTGTTTAATCTACCGTTTTTTCTTTATTTTTTACCTTATTTTGCCCTAAATCTGATTGTTAATCGATTCTTATGTGATATTTTCCTTATTCTCTGTTGTATCCCCTCATTTTAAGTGTTACTTGCATGATTACATGCCATTATTCTCTGTTAATATACTGAACTCTTTATTTATATATTATTTGCCTTAAAAATTAGATCCTAATTGATTCTGTATTTAATAATTACCGTACTTCATGTTTATGCTATACTACTATATAAACTCCTCTTTTTTCCCTTTAAAAAAGAGACGGAAAAAATCAAGATACTCTCACTAAAAACTTAGGTTTCGGCTCTGTATTCTCTTTGCTCTCTCTCGTTTGATTTTGGTCTTGGACGGCTAAAATCCAAGGCCAAGTAATTCTGGGCTCTCGACTATTATGGTGTTATTCTTGTTTTCTTTCCTAACTCGTGAGTGACTATCCTCTTTGTCATTTCATTCTATGTATTCATGAACTGTGTATATGATCCAACATGTTTAAAATCCATTTTGAGCATGATTATACCATGTTTATGTTCATATGATTTCCTTTAGTCCTATAATTGATACTGTTGGTTCTGAGATTGGCTATTTTTTTGAATAATGTGAATCCTCTTAAAGGTACTAATTCTGAAATTTCTCTGAACTTAGCATCTTTAGGATAATGCTAGTATGTTCATCAGTCAATCAGTCCTGAGTCTTTACCAAGCTTGCATTGTTATTAAACCCTTTCATGTCACTTATGTATGCCTTTCACTCATTTGGATTCATGTAACTATCTGACTGTTTGCTCCAACATTGTCTAAAGGTTTCTGTGATAGAACAACTTGTCCTAAATGTTAGCATGTACGCATAGCCTAATTAGACCTTTCAGACTTTAACCTATTAGATACTGTGCATGAACGACTTTGCCAATTTGTCGTCTTTATGCAATTCTGCCTATATATTTTGTATTTGTTCTTTTAAAACTCTGATGGCTTTTCCTAAAATCAAACCTGTTTTAAAATCTGTCCTTTACCATTGTTTCCCTATGTGCTGCCACTTTTAAACTCCTATTATTAGGTCCTATCCTTCACCTCCTCAGTGTTAGCATTGCTCGGAGTCCATGTGAGACTCCTATGAACTATGACACACTGATGTTTGGTCCTTAACCTCCTTTTACTATTCTGAGCATTTGATCCTCTAGTGTGAGCATTGCCCTGGGTCTATGAAGCCCTTGGGAACTTTGACACACTAGAGATCTGGATACTATGTGTGGTTATTCTGTACCGGTGAAAGTGAGCCTTGGAGCTGTTGTGATTTGAAGGCATGGGTTGCCCATGTGTATTTGGTCATGTTGTAGGCTCTCTATAGTTTATTTCATTGTTATTATGTAATTCATTCATTAACCTGGCTTGTAATAATTTTGTAACAAACAATTCTAGGGTATTTAGTAAATAGGGAAGGGTTTCTTATCTTCACTTGCAAGGTTGGGTAGAAATCCTGCCTATAGGATCTCTATTTGTGCTATTAATTCTGCTTATAAGTTCCATACTATGTCATGGTATGTTAGAAATCCTGCCTATTGGTTCTATGTTGTGTTCACATGTTAGAAATCCTGCATATAAGACCAACGTTATGATTTGTTAGAAATCTTGCCTTTAGGTGATCAATTTATCCAGTAATTGTGTGTTAGCAACCATGCCCATATGATCAACATTTGGCTTAACTGTTTTCCAGATCAATGTGTACAAATTCCTGGTTATATACTGCTCAATTCTAGAAATCATGCCTATAGGATTAAAGTCAGTTCAACGATAGAAACCATGCCTATAGGAACTAAAATCAGTGTAATTATAGAAATCATGCTTATAGGATTCGGACCAGTCAATTTATTGCTTTACTCATTTCTTTAATAGTCATCAACGCTGGGTTAACCATTGTCACCAGAAATCATGCTTATAGGACTCGGTTAACCAATTCTGAATATAATCTAGTAATCACCACGGTTTGTTACTGCATAAAACGCTTAGATAACTTGCCTATAGGTTCAAATGCTCTAATTGAAATCAGTAGTCAATTACAGGATCACTCCGAAATTATTGTCAGCATGTTTAAAAATCCAGAATCCCGTAGAAATCATGTCTATAGGATCTAATATCCTTAACTGATTAAACTGTCAATACGCTAATATATTTTGCGTGCATTCACTGCCTTATGTGCGGAGGCTAAATTAAGCCTTTATCTGCTCTTGCATGAAAAGTCCAATATGTTTTGCATGTCGCTTAGTTTTACAATTTTTAGCAACATAAGTTGAGTCTAGGACCATCCCAAATAGAGGTCCCAATGCCTCCAAGACCAAAGGTAAGGGACGGGTAGTGCACGCATAGGGTACGAGTTATAATTGATTAGAGCGCTTTAAGTAAAAACTGAAAGATAGTAATCGGGTAGCAGGAGATGATAGTCTGTGCCCGCTGAATAATATGAGTAATACCCTGACTCGAGGGAGTTATGAAGTATTATTTATGTTGCACGGGGTGATCCTTTAGGCTAAAAAATTTAGGACCCCCCATCCCTATTAAAAAATTCTCTTGATTCTTTATTAGACTAATTTATAATTTAAATTCGACCAGGACCCATAGTTGTGGACCTCGAGGGGTGCTTAACGCCTTCCCCTCAAGGTAACTTCGAGCCCTTACCCGATCTCTGGTGATGCAAACTGGTATAATATGAGTTATTTTCTATAGGTGCCCTAACGCACCTTAATCCGTTAGGTGGAGACTCTAACCAATTCATTTTCCCTTCTCTCTCAAAGGGATTTGTCACGATGTCGAAACCCGATTTCATGAAAAAAAAGGGCGAGACAACCAATTCAAGAACGCGCTCAAACCTCCCAAATTGGCGGTCAACAACTCGAAGCTAGTCAAACATTACGTAAACTACTCAATCTATGCTCAAAAGTTCATAATTCCACTATTTAAGTGATTACCCAACCTAATTTGCAAGATTCCTAAAATTCATCCCCGGGCCCACATGCTCGGATTTCGCAATTTTTTAAGGAAAATTGTTACCCATTACCTTAGGAACATAAATATATGATTTGTACCAAATTCCATAATAAATTATGTGGTTAAATCTCATTTTTATCAAAACCCTAGGTTTTCGCCTAAACCCATGAATTCCACTATTTTACATGTTATAATTTACCATAAACTATGTATTAAACTCATATTGCGTAGAAATTACTTATCTCAAAGTGCTAAGTGAAATCCCCTCTCTAAGAGCTCCAAAAATTGCCCAAAAATGGAAGAAATGAGAAAAAATAACCTAAGTCCCGTTTCTTAAAAGTTCTCTGCCCAGGTCTGCCTTCTTCGCGATCAAGAAGGCAAACGGTCCAGGCCCAGGGAAGTTTGCCCATCGCGAATGCGACAGGAGCCTCGCGAACGCGAAGGCTTGCTTGGCCTACCCTATGTTCGCGATGGCTAGAGGACCCAGGCCTCCACGAATGTGATCCTGGGCATGGGAACGTGAAGGGAAAGCTTCCCAGCCCACAGCACTCCAAATCCTTCATCGCTAATGCGAGAGTCTGACTGCATTCGCGAAGAAGGAAACCAGAAGCAGAAATCTGGTGCGTTTCAACTCAACTCTGGTCCTCTCGGTACCCCGTCCAACTACTCCAACAAGTCTATAAACATAATACGGACTTTCTCAAACACTCGAAATGCATAAAACAACAATAAAATCTAGAATCACACCCCAACCAAATTGAATCAAACTTTGAACTTCAAGTTTATAAATCGCTCTAAACGCGTCGAATCATACTTAGACTACTCGGATTGACACCAAATTTTGCGTGCAAGTCTTAAATGACATAACAGGACTATTCCCAGTCTCGGAATTTCATTTGGACCTCAATATCACCAAAACCTATTCCAAATCAAATTTAAAGAACTTCAAAAACCTTCAAGAGCGACCTTTCACCATTAGGCGCCGAAATACTCCCGGGTCACCCAAAACCTGATTCGGTCATACGCCCTAGTCAGAAATTATCATACAGGCCTATTGGAACTGTCAAATCTCGATTCCGAGGTCGTTTACTAAAAATGTTGACTGAAGTCAAACTTAGCCTTTTAAGCCAACCTTAAGAAACCAAGTGTTTCGATTTGAAGCCAAACTCTTCCAAATACCAAACAAACTTTCCCCGCAAGTCATCAATCAGTAAAAGAAGGTATGAAAAGTCTCATTTAAGGGAACGGGGTTCTAACAAGAAAAATGACCGGTCGGGTCGTTATATTCTCTACCTCTTAAACAAGTGTTTGTCCTTGAACGAGTTTAGATTCATACCTGAAATGCTGAATAAGTGTGGATACCTGCTCCGCATGTCCTCCTTAGACTCCAAGGTTGCCTCCTCGACTAGTTGGCCCATCCACTGAACTTTTACCACGAAAATTCTCTTGGATCTCAACTGGCGATCCTGCCTATCAACAATAGCAATTGGCTCCTCATCATAACGCAAGCTCTCATCCAGCTGAATTGTGATGAAGTCTAACACATGTGACAAGTCGGCGTAGTACCTCCGGAGCATAGACAAGTGAAAAACCGGATGAACTCTTGATAAGCTAAGAGGTAAAGCAAGCTCATAAGCGACCTCCCCAACTCACTTCAACACCTCAAATGGGCCTATAAACCTGGGGCTCAACTTGCCCTTCTTCCCAAGCCTCATAATACCCTTCATCGATGATACTTTCAAGAGAACCTTCTCGCCAACCATAATAATACATCCCGCACCTTCTGATCCGCATAACTCTTCTGTCTGGATTGTACTGTGCGAAGTCGCTCCTGGATCAACTTTACCTTTTCCAAGGTATCTTTCACCAAATCCGCACCATATACCTTAGCCTCGCCGGGCTCAAACCACCCGATGAGAGAATGGCATCACCGACCATATAAAGCCTCAAATGGAGCCATCTCGATGTTGGACCGATAACTATTGTTGTAAGTAAACTTGTCCAAGGGAAAGAACTAATTCCACTACCCTACAAAGTCAATCACACATGCTCATGTCCTCCAGGATCTGAATTATCCGCTTCGACTGCCCGTCGATCTGTGGATGAAATGTTGTGTTAAGCTCTACACGGGTTCCCAACTCACTTTGTACAACTCTCCAGAAGTGTGAAGTGAACTGAGGACCTCTATCTGATATGGTAGAAACAAGCACTCTATGCAACCGAACTATCTCTCGAATATAAATCTAGGCCAACATCCCTGAAGTATATGTAGTCACAACCGGAATGAAGTGTGCCGACTTGGTCAACCTATCGACAATGACCCAAAGTGCATTAAACTTTCGCACGGTCTGCAACAATCCAACTACGCTGTCCATAGTAATGCGCTCCTATTTTCACTCAGGTATAGTCATCTGCTGAAGTAGGCCACCTGGCCTCTGATGCTCATACTTAAACTGCTGGAAATTTAAGCATCTAGCCACATACTCAACTATGTCTTTCTTTATCCGCCACCAACAATAATGTTGTCTCAGGTCACGATACATCTTCGTAGCACCTGGATAAATAGAATATCGATAACTGTGTGCCTCCGCTAGAATCCTCTCCCTCAAGCCAGCAACATTAGGAACACATAGACAACCCTAGAATCGCAGAACACCATCCTCGCCAATAGAAATCTACTTGGCACTACCATGTAGTACCATCTCTCTAACAACTGCCAAATATGGATCATTAAATTGCCGAGCCTTGATATGCCCTAATAGTGAAGACTGGGAAACAACACATGCAAGAACTTGGCTGGGCTAAAAAATATCCAACCTCACAAGTCTGTTAGCCAAGGACTGAATATCCAAAGCTAGTGGCCTCTCCTCGACTGAAATGAATGCCAATCTACCCATACTCTCTGCCTTCCTGCTTAAGGCATCCGCGACCACATTTGCCTTGCCCAAATGATAAAGAATGGTGATGTCATAATCCTTCAGTAACTCAAGCCATCTACGCTGCCTCAAATTGAGATCCTTTTGCTTGAACAAGTGCTTGAGCTGCGATGATCAGTATAAACCTCACATGACACCCCATACAGATAATGCCTCTATATCTTAAGAGCATGAATTATCGCGGCTGACTCTAGGTCGTGCATGGGGTAATTCTTCTCATGAATCTTCAGCTGACGTGAAGCATATGCAATAACTTGCCCCTCCTACATCAATACACAACCCAAGCCAATGCGTGAAGCGTCGGAATACACCGTATACATCCTAGAACCAAAATGCAACACTAGAACCGGTGTTGTAATCAAAGCTGTCTTGAGCTTTCGAAAGCTCGCCTCACAATCATCAGACCAACGAAATAGAGCACCCTTATGGGTCAATCTAGTCAAAGGTGCTACAATGGATGAAAAGCCCTATACAAACCGACGATAATAACCTGCTAACCCCAGGAAACTCCTAATCTCAGTCACCAAAGTGGGATGTGGCCAACTCTGAACTGCTTCAATCTTCTTGGGATCCACCTTAACACCCTCTCCTGGTACAACATGTCCCAAGAATGCCACAAACTCTAGCTAAAACTTACACTTGGAGAACTTAGCATATAGCTTATGTTCCCGCAATGTCTGAAGTACCACTCTCAAATGTTGTTCGTGCTCCCCCAAGCTATGCGAGTAGATCAAAATGTCATCAATGAAGATACTGATGAACGAATCAATATAAGGATTGAACACCCTGTTCATCAAATCCATAAATGCCACCAGGGCATTAGTCAAGCTGAAGGACATCACTAGGAACTCATAATGGCCATATCTAGTACGGAAAGCAGTCTTCGGGACATCTGAGTCCCGAATCTTCAACTGATGATACATTGATCTCAAGTCGGTGTTAGAGAACACCCTATCACCCTACAACTGGTTAAACAAATCATCAATGCGCGGCAACGGGTACTTGTTCTTGATGGTAACCTTGTTCAACTAGCGGTAATCAATACACATCAGCATAGTCCCATCTTTCTTCTTTACAAATAACACTGGTGCACCCCAAGGTGATACACTTGGTCTCACAAACCCCTTGGCTAACAACTCCTCAAGCTGATCCTTCAACTCTTTCAACTCTTTCGGTGCCATAAGGTACGATGGAATAGATATAGCTTATGTGTCTGGAGCCAAATCAATACAGAAATCAATATCACAATCTGGTGGCATGCCTGGAAGGTTAGAAGGGAACACATCGGCAAATTCCCAAACTACTGGTACTGAATCAACGTCGGAGACTCTGCAGTGGTGTCCCAAACATAAGCTAGATAAGCCAAACGACCCTTCTCGACCATATGTCGAGCCTTCAGAAAAGAGATAACCCAACTAGATGTACTAACGGAGGAACCCTTCCACTCCAACCTCGACAACTCTGGAATTGCTAAAGTAATAGTCTTGGCATGGCAATCTAGGATGGCGTGATATGGGTATAACTAGTCCATGCCCAGGATGACCTCAAAGTCGGTCATATTGAGTAACAGACAGTTCGCTCTAGTCTCGTAACCACAGAATGTGACCATACAATACTGATAGATCCGATCCACAATGATAGAATCACCCACAGGAGTGGACACATAAACAAGAGTACCCAAAGACTTACGAGAAATATCCAGGAAATGGGCAAACAAAGATGATACATATGAATAGGTAGACCCTGGATCAAATAACATTGAAGCATCCCTACCGCAGATAGAAATAATACATGTGATCACAGTATCTGAGGCTAATGCATCTGGTCTGGCCGAAAAAGCATAGAATCTGGCTGGAGCGCCGGCTGGCTGGTCTCCGCCTAACTGAATAGTAGCTGGCTAACCTCCTCTTGCCTGGCCTCTACCTCTAGGACGACCCTTACCAGCCTGACCTCCGCCTCTGGCGGCCGGACAGCTGGTGCCATAATCATGTGTTATTGACCCTACTGCATTGCCTTACCCCGAAGCCTGGGGCAAAATATCCTTATGTGACCGAGATCTCCGCACTCAAAATAACCTCTTAGTGCGACGATCTGCTACCCTGATGTCTGACTCTGATAGCCTGTAGACCCACTGGAAGAAGCCTGAACAGCCGGTGGGTGCTATAAATTCTCCAACATGGCACTAAAATAGCAGTTGGAAGAACCTTAGTGGCTCAAGTACCTAGTGGAAGAACCCTGGATGGCTGGTGGGCAGCACTGGAGCACCTCGAGGAGGTGGTGGAGCTAAATATGGGGGACTGCTAGGCTGACCCCTCCCAAACTGACCTCTGCCCCTAGCTAGGGCACCTCTAAGCTCTCCTAAGAAATAGCCCTCTTGTCCTGCTACATCTGCTCTCTACCTCTCTGACGGTAGCCCTCAATCCTATAAGCAATCTCCACCACCAGCTAATAAGAAGTCCCCATCTCAAGCTCTCGGTCCATATAGGCCCTAATACCAGAGTACAGCCCCACAACAAACCTCTACTCTCTCTCTCTCTGCGTCCGTAGGAATATCCTACGTGCATGGCAAGACAACTCAGAAAAACTCGCCTCTGTCACGACCCTAAACCCAACCGGGTCGTGATGGCGCCTCTCATGAAGACAAGGTCAGCTGACACATTTCCAATTTGCTTTAAATAATTAATAATAATAAATACTAAGTATTTAATTAGAAATAAAATATCAAAATAAGCATTTAACAGTATAATTTGCGGAAATAAAAACTAACACAGCCCGATATCAGGGTGTCACCAGTATCTAAAACAATACTAGAAGTCTGAAGTCTAATTCACTACTACATAACTGAATCAAAAAGAACTAAGATAGAGGGAGAATGCACTAGGCTGCGAATCCCCAAGCAGTTATCTAGTAAATCTCCGAAGACCTGCTGGAACTATCAATCCTCAGGAGTAGGACCTGTAGTGCCCAAACCTACACACAGAGGTACAGGGAGTAAAGTGAGTACTCCAACTCAGTGAGTAATAAAAATAAATGAAAACTGAGCGATATAAAATCACATAAGGCACAATATTAAACTAAAAGAGGCATAACAAAAATCAATAAATATAATTAAACAGTGAAATCTCATAAATATCCTTTAAGCAGTTAAACAATATATAGGAAAAATAACTAAAAGGGTAAACACATAGTAACTGCCCCTCAGGCACAGTAACGACAGAATTAGCCCCTCGGGCAATATCACAAAACAATACCATCCCCTTGGGCTATATCATATATCACAATGGGTACCCGCACTCACTAGGGGGTGTACAAACTCTGGGAGGGACCCCTTACGGCCCAAGCGTAATATCAAGCCATCTCGTGGCATCATAAACAGGTTCTCGGTCTCATATCAATCTCAAGCCACCTCGTGGCGTACAATATCAGGCCCTCGGACTCCTTAGTATAATCAATATATCAATGGACTAAGTCATAATCCCCAATGGTATACGACCCCACGCTCATCATCAAGTGTGTGTCTCACCTAAACATAACCGAACACTGTGAAATTCCAGGGTTTCATACCCTCAAGACAGCATTTAAAATCATTACTCACCTCAATCCAGCTCGAAATCTAGCTCACAATGCCTTTGCCCTCGAATCGATCTCCGGATGCTCCAAATATACCAAAATCAGAACGTAACCATTAATTTATGCTAAAGGGACGAAGCCCACTCGAAAATAATCAAAAAACATCACAATTCCCGAAATTACCAAAACCCGACCCCCGGGCCCATGTCTCGGAATTCGATAAAATTAACATCATTAGATTCCTTATCTCCCCACGAGTTCATACATATAAAAAGTTCCAAAATCCAACCACAAATGGTCATCCAAAACCTCAATCAAAGGCCTAGGTTTCTAAGCCCTAGTTTCTCAACTTTACCTTTAGTTATAGCTCTAATCCATGCATTAACACCATAAAAACGAGTTATCATAATCCAAAACTTCACCTCAATGATGTCTCCTTGATTTCTCTCTTCAAAACCGCCCAAAGCTCTAAAATTCATGTTAAAAAGTGAAAATCGTGGAGGAACTAAATTATATTTTCTGTCCAGACATTTTTGCATCTTCGGTCAAATTTCTGCTTCTGCGGTACCACATTTGCGGCCAATGAGCCGCTTCTGTGGTTCTTCACTTAACCGGCCCAAAAGCGTATCTGCGATGAACCTTCCACACCTGCGCCTTCGCAGGTGCAGTCCCACAACCGCATCTGCGGCATCGCACCTGCGGTCCCCGATTCGCAGGTGCGGAAATACCATAAGCAGCACAATCTGCAGCTGCAACAATTCCTCAAACTCCCCGCCAACCATCCGAAATCACCCCAAGGCCCCCGGGATATCACCAAAAGCACAAACATACCCCATAACCTTATTCAAACTTGTGCAATTCTTGAAAACACCTCAAACAACATCAAAATCACCAAAACTCACCGAATTCAAGCCTAAGGTTCTAAATTCTTCCGCATTCCGCTTTTGATCAAAAACCCAACCAAACCACGTCCAAATGGCCTGAAATTTTGCACACACATCCCAAATAATATAACGAAGCTACTACAACTTTTGAAATTCCATTACGACCCCTATATCAAAATCTCACCTATCAAACAGAAAACACCAAAAATTTAATTTCGCCAATTCAAGCCTAAATCTAATCCGGACCTCCAAAATACATTCCGATCACGCTCCTAATTCCCAAATCATCTCTCGAAGCTATCCGAACTATAGAAACTCATATCCGAGACCTCTAACACATGAGTCAACATCCAGATGACTTTTCCAACTTAATCCTTCTTAAAAGAGACTAAGTGTCTCAAACCTTCTCAAAACCTTTCCGAACCTGAGCCAACCAACCCGATCACATACAAAACCGATAATTAAAGTAATTAGAAGCAGAAATGGGGGAAATAGAGTAGTAACTCATGAGATGACCGATCGGGTCGTCACAGCCTCATAGTCAGTCACTAACATTTGTCCTTGCTCAAGCTGCTCAAAATGATTCTGCAACTCTTCCCTCTCAGAGACTGGAATATACCTATCCAAGAAAAGATGCGTGAACTGGCCCCAAGTCATGGGAGTAGGACCCGCTGGTGTGCCAAGAAGATAATACTTTCACCATCTACGTTCCCTGCCCTCCACCTGGAAAGTAGTAAAGTCAACCCCATGAGACTCCAATATCCTCATGTCGTGCAGTTTGTCCCTGCACCTATCAATGGAATCCTAGGCATCCTCATGACGCTTACCTCCGAAGACAGGAGGGTGTAGCCTAGTCAATTTGTCCAATAACATCTGAAGATTTCCATTCGCAACTGGTCTAGGCTCAGGTACCACTGATGCAACTGGATGGGGGTCGTCCATGGGTAAAGTACCCGGAGTTTGATACACTGCGGATGCATGCCTATGAGCCTGAGCAGTAGGGGTTTGTGCTCCCCCTACCACCTGAGATATGGCTGGGTCTACTAGAAATAAACTAACCTGGGTCATAGAATCCATGAACCGCAACATACGGGCCATGATCTCCTGAAAGCCCGGTGCCGTCATGAAATCTACCAGGGATGGCTCTGCTGCAGGCACCACGCCCTGCTTCTAAATAATGGGATCATCTACAGGATCCGCTAGTGGTGCAACTAGGGAAGCTCTGGGATGCCCTCGTCCCTTACCTCGGGCTGGTGCGCTTTCCCGTTCTCTGCATTGGCCTCTAGCAACGGGGGGAGTAGCTCCTTTAGGGTCTAGAATGTGCGCCATATGCGTCCTTACCATCTGTGAGAGAATAGAATAATGTAATTTAGTATACCATCAACTTCACGATAGAAGATATAAAGAGTAGTTTCCTAATACCCTATAGCTTCTCGAAGATAAGTACGGACGTCTTCGCACCGATCCGCAAGACTCTATAAGGCATGTCCATCACTTGTGAGACCTATGTGAACCTAGTGCTTTGATAACATGTTGTCACGACCCAACTCCATGTCAAGTCGTGATGGCATCCAACACCATTGCTAGACATGCCAACCGTGAACAACTTAGTGATTTCCCATTTTTATTAAGCAATCCCAACATCTAACTTTACTTAAATTTAAATCATTTGATAAGTCACCGATTTTTAAGGAAAACAAAATGAAAACAACTAAAAGAAATCATAACTATAGAACTTCAACCCAAAAATTGAAGTCTACTAATACATGCCAAGATTTAGTGTCACAGGTGTGTGGGTAAATAGTAGAATATACAAAAGATGAGTATCCTATAGTATGAAATATAATAGACAGATACAAGCAAAAGGGAAACTCTGGCATGCTGCTGAGTGGCTAGGAAT
Source organism: Nicotiana glauca (assembly GCA_026770625.1). Classification (NCBI taxonomy): domain Eukaryota; kingdom Viridiplantae; phylum Streptophyta; class Magnoliopsida; order Solanales; family Solanaceae; genus Nicotiana; species Nicotiana glauca. Next base: position 140,486 of record MU676020.1, read on the forward strand.
GGGGCAGCTCACCGTGAAGTCTCATCAAGTATGCGCACCGGGCGGGTAACTAGATGCACCAGCCTCAGATCCTATACAATTAAGAACAGAAGCGCACTATGAGTACATAAACAATATGTACCCAGTAAGTATCCAGTCTAACCTCGAAAAAGTAGTGGCGAGAAGTCGACTTGACACTTATTAGGGCCAACAATTGAAGTGTTATACTAGGTATAGATATCATGGATAATATTAACAGTTCAATAACAGGAAGAGATAAGATATTCTTTCATAAATGAAATGTCAATTTCAGTCATATTATGTAACAACTTACAATTCAAAAACATTTAGGCAGTATAACCATGGAGAGTTCCAAATAATTTACATGCACAATTATACCGAGGTTGTATGGCCCGATCCAATATAGTATTAAAATGTACATTGCCGGAGGGTCGAACAACGCGAACCATAGATGCATCTATTTACTACCGAGGTGCTCGGACCGATCCACAAATAACAATTTATTTTCAAGTAAGTACCAAATTTTCATTTACAGTCAAGTAGTTCATTCAAATCTTCACGTAAGTGAATTTAACCTCATACAATTATTTTATAAATTTCTAACATGGTTTAAGTGATTATATTAGCAAGTAAGGACACAACATTCCAATTATAACATGATATGGATCCTAAACTACCCGGACAATAACATACTAGTAGCTACGGACGGACTCTCGTCATCTCGTGCGTACATAGCCCCCACAAACAGGTTCAAACATGTATTCAATTCACCTATGGGGTTAATTCGCTCTTACAAGGTTAGAAAGGAGACTTACCTCGTATCAAAGCCTATACTTCCCAATTCAAGAACGCGCTCAAACCTCCAAATTTGGCGGCCAACAACTAGAACCTAGTCAAACATTATGTAAACTAATCAATCTATGCTCAAAATTTCATAATTCTACCATTTAAGCGATTACCCAACCTAATTTGCAAGATTCCTAAAATTCATCCCCGGACCCACATACTCGGATTTCGTAATTTTTTAAGGAAAATGGTTACCCATTACCTTAGGAACATAAATATTCGATTTTTACTAAATTTCATAATAAATTTTGTGGTTAAATCTCATTTTTATCAAAACTGTTAAATCTCTATGCTTGTGTTTTCCTCTCAAAAACGTTCTCTTCCATCAAAGTAGGTTTTAGGATGGCTTTTATATCAATTGGAGGCGTCTTGGGGTGAAAATAACCGAGTCCAAGTCGAAAAAGGACACTCTAGCGATTTGAGCGTCCAGCCCAGTGCCCCATGCTGGCCCTGGCACTTAAAATAATTGACTACTGGAAAGTTGGCCATAGCGAGTGCCACACGCTCGCTGTGGCCCTCAAAATTGACTTTTTTCCTTTTTGCTCTGATTTCGCTCTAATTCGCGCCCTTTCGTCCCAAATTGCATCTGAATGATTCCTACACATAGAAACACCATAATTTAACACAAATCATCATATTAAACATCTCAAATCATTGAAACATGAGCAAAATGCGAGGCGATATATACCAAAATATACGTATTTTAAGCTGATTATCAACACTCCACACTTAAACGTAGCTCGTCCTCGAGTCAACCAACAAAAAACTCTATTTTTTAGCACCCTACACCAATGACTATAGTTGATAGAAACAATTAAACTCTAGCATATGCAATCACCACACACTTATGCCATACTTCAAAAATATTCAAACAAAGACAACATGCTCATAACAATTCTAGCCTCACAAATCAACTCAATGTCACACTGTACTTGTGGATTGAACACCCAACATCATAGAGAAAGCTAATAATACTACCTATCCCTCATAAAATCATGTTCCCTCACAACAGGTACAAAAGAGTTGAATCTCGTGTATAAAAGAAATCTTTCATTCTCACAAAGAAGTCACATGCACGCAATTGGTACCATAGGCTTACCCTTAATGCAAATCTCTATTAATGCAAGTTCGCTCGATCTAAAATCAATTAGGACTTTTTCATGGTTGTAATGTGGGTTAAGGGATGGGTAAGAGATATATAGGAATAGTGGTTCACCCTCCTAAGCACTTTAACATATCACCAAATAACTTAAGCACAAATTTTTCAACACCACTTTGATTTCACAAATAATATCACCCCCAAAAACGTTCTCTTCTTATTTAAGCACTACTTTAATTCATACCCACTAGCAAGGACAAGACAACAATTTATTCATCTATATTTTTCTTCTTTTTTTTCCATATTTTTCTCTTCTTTTTTTTTTTTAATTTCCGCTAGTGGTGTATTATTTACAAAATAAGTGCACCCTTCTTTCTTTCATTGGTTCTACTCAAAAGTCACCCCCAAATCTCTGCCCTTGCTTCTTTTAGCGACTAAGCGCCTTAGGAGGTAAAGGTTCAACATTCTCAAATCAAGAACAAAGTAGGAGTATGGCTTGTAATGTGGGTGCCAAGGAAAGGGTCTATAGGCTCAAAGGACTAGCAATGGGAGAATTTTATTTATAAGTGACAAGCACCTTCATGGTCAAGCAAAAAATGCCTACATCATCTCCTAGACTAGCATAACTTAATGATTTCACGTTGATTAACACACGGGGCAAACTCTAGACTACACAGGACAACACAGAACATCAACAATCCTTACACACACATGGAACTTGACTCACTCAAGAAGATTCTGTGCAACTCTCAAGTCAAGCAAGCTAGCAAGTTGAGAATTTTAAATCAATAATGCACTAGGTAGCATACAAGTCAATCAACTGAGAAGAAGGCATCGAAGAGTAGGCTACTTACTTTACTTGGGCATTACAATTTAAATCATATATGCAGAAAGACAGAGCGCATGCCATAACTTAAATTACCAACACCAACCATGTCAATAGGTATCTCAAAACACCTCACTTTCCCTTTTCCTACTCCTAAGAAAGAAAAAAATAATTAAAAAAACTAAACTAGACTGCCCGATTTGAGCTACATCCTTGGAAAAGAACCGGTGTCGAAAGAAAAATAAAGGGATACTACCTAACTACCTAAAAAATAAAAAAAATAAAAAGAAATTTTTTTTGGTATTTTTAATCGGACTTTAATCCCTCAAGAAAATTGTCCAACAGATCCATCATCGTGAAAAGTCCAAGCTTTTTGCTGTTTTTTTTTTCAAAATTTTTTTCTTTACATAAAATCTACTATACTAAGAAAGAATACTACAACTAACCTAGGATAGCACAAAAAACTATCCAAACAATCTCCTCACCCTACAATTAAAATTGTACAATGTCCTCAATGCACACTGTAAATAACAAGAGGGTAAAAGAGACTCCCTGGTAGGCCAAAGGCCGAAGCATTAGCAGCTCACGGGATACCAGACTTCTTCCAGGTATGATCCTTTGTGCGGGCACCCCACACTTAGTCCAGCCACATGGATCACTTTTGCATACTTCCTATGGCTTTTCTCCCTATGCTCAAAATCCTACAAAATAAAACAACACTTAAAAATAATACAATAAGAAAAAAAATCAAAAATAAAAGAAAGCAGTAAAGCTGGGTTGCCTCCCAAAAAGCGCCTAATTTAACGTCGCGGCACGACGTGAACCACTTTTTCCTCCACCTAGAGCTTATGAATTGTACCCCTAAAATGGCATCCAATCTGCGGCTATGCTCCAGTGGTGGGGCTACAAAGATAGCCAGGCCGAGCAATAAAATTTTCACTCTCCACTTCTTGGCCTTTAGATGAGGAATGTAATTTTTTATTTTTAGCACCACAAATTCAAGAATATAGGCACTCTCATCCTCACTCTTTGACTCCCTCGTAGGCTCAGATGGCTCGATTACTATCTTACTATCTAAACACAATGTGGAAAAATGATTGGAATGAGGTCTAATGCGCCCTAACTTATGAATCTTACTACTATTTGCATCCCTATATTTACACATACTCAAGTCTCCCAAGGTAATGTTATCTATTCCCTCATATGACTCTGGATCACTCTTCTCAACATTGGCATCCTCAAGAAAAATATGGTCTAATGATTGGTACTCTCGTTTTAGCTCCTCAATTTGGTCAAGAAGATTTTTTTCAGCTTCACACAACTCATTATTAAATTGTTGGACATTACACGCATCAACCTTAGCACTCAAATATGCATCTAAATTATGTACACCAAGCTAAAATTATCAATTTTATGCGCAAGTTCTTCTCTCTCCTTAGACCAATCATTTACCAACGTTGTGATAAGACAACGTCGTTCCTCATATTTTCTTAATCGTGAATATTCTTCCCAATACCAACCCTTACTCTCATATTCAAATTCAGACCTCCCAGAGTTCAGGTCATGACAAGCCCAAAAAGACGGGCTATAAAAGTCTTCCTTCAACCAAGCGTCTTCATCAATAACCTTACCTCCAGATATTTTATCCCCAGATGTCATGCTGAGAAAACTAGAAACACACAAAGAGAAAACTCAAATAGTTACAAAAATAAAATATTTACAAAAAGAGAAGGGAAAAAAAACTTGTAAAGATACAAATAAAAGTCTAATATAGAAAAATAGTTAATTTCTAATTCCTCGGCAACAGCGCTAAAAACTTGTTGCGGCCAAACGCATACACAAGTATACGCGGTCGTCAAGTAATAAAGTGACTAAAATCGGATGTCGAACCCACGAGGACTTGTGATTAACTAATAATTAAATTATTCCATCCTAATTATCTAAACAAGAATTAAACCTAGAAATATTTGTTCTAAACTAATTAAAATAAAGAAATATAAATAATGAACTTTGAACAGAGAAAGAGCAGATTTTTATGATATCAATGTAATGAAAACGATCTAGGGTTATGGGCTATCTAACATTCCTATTGTACTCTTCAATTGAATTGATTAACTAATTTATCTAGTTTATTGGTTGACAGGGTTAATATTGCTCATAAGAATCTTTCGAGTTTTTACTCGCCTATTCAAGCTAACCTAACGCCTATATGTCTATGGAATTAGAACTAACAAAAACGCATTTATAATTCTTGTAAATTAACCAAGCAAGGCAATTAGGTATATGTCTATCCTAACCGCGAATCCATTCCCCAATGCCAAAGTTCAAGAACTTAATCTACTCAATCCTATATGCAATCTAGAATTTCCATCGAGTTCAACTCTAGATTCACAGATAGTATTCAATTGGTGATCAAACAATCAAATAATTAAGTGCGGGATTGAATAAATAAACCAATATCATAAACTAAGAAATCAAAATAAATATCTGAATAACAATAGTCATGAAAGAACCACAACCCTAGAACGTGAAGTTTAGCTTCACATAGACATGGTAGCAAAACAACAAATCATACAAAAAAATATAAAAATTACTAAGTTTGGAGGAAGAAAAGATGGAACTTGATAAATTCCGGCCTCCACGGCGACTCTATGCTTGTGTTTTCCTCTCAAAAACGTTCTCTTCTCTCAAAGTAAGTTTTAGGATGGATTTTATATCAATTGGAGACGTCTTAGGTGAAAATAACCGAGTCCAAGTCGGAATAGGACACTCTAGCGATCTGAGCGTCCAGCCCAGCGCGCCACGCTGGCCCTGGTGCTAAAAATAATTGACTACTGGAAACTGGGCCATAGCGAGCGCCCCACGGTCGTTGTGGCCCTCAAAATTGACTTTTTGCCTTTTTGCTCTGATTTTGCTCTAATTCGCGCCCTTTCGTCCCAAATTGCATCCGAATGATTCCTACACATAGAAACACCATAATTTAGCACAAATCATCATATTAAACATCTCAAATCATCGAAAACATGAGCAAAATACGAGGTGATATATAACAAAATATACATACTTTAAGCCGATTATCAAAAACCCTAGGTTTTCACCTAAACCCATGATTTTTACTAATTTACATGTTATAATTTACCATAAACTATGTATTTAACTCACATTACATAGAAATTACTTACCTCAAAGTACTAAGTGAAATCCCCGCTCTAAAATTTCTAAAAATTGCCCAACAATGGAAGAAATAGGCGGTTCGAAATGCACCCGAGCCCCTCGGGACCCTGTCCAACTACTCCAACAACTCTATAAACATAATACGGACTTGCTCAAACTCTCGAAATGCGTAAAACAACAACAAAACCAAGAGTCACACCCCAAAACCAAATTGAATCAAACTTTGAACTTCAAGTTTCTAAATCGCTCTGAACGCGTCGAATCATACTTAGACTACTCGGATTGACACCAAATTTTGCGTACAAGTCTTAAATGACATTACAGGACTATTCCATGTCCCGAAATTCCATTTAGACAACGATATTACCAAAACCTATTCGAAACCAAATTTAAAGAACTTCAAAAACCTTCAAGAACCAACTTTCACCATTAGGTGCTGAAATGCTCTCGGGTCACCCAAAACTCGATCTGGACATACTCCCAAGTCCAAAATCATCATAAGAACCTATTGAAATTGTCAAATCCCAATTCCGAGGTCGTTTATTAAAAATGTTGATCGAAGTCAAACTTGGTCTTTTAAGCCAACTTTAAGGAACCAAGTGTTCCGATTTCAACCCAAACTCTTCCAAATCCCGAACTAACTTTCCCCGCAATTCATAAATGAGTAAAAGCAAGTACGGAAAGTTTTATTTAGGGGAACAAGGTCCTAACAAGCAAAACAACTAGTCGAATCGTTACAATCTACTACTCTAACTTACCATAGAATGGTAGAAAACTGCAAAAAAAAATAATAATCTTTAACTCTTGAGTTTTTACAAAAATAAAAAAATAAAAAAATATAAATCTATTAATCCTATATACAGTTGCATTCTACCTTTTCTTTTTGACACAGAGAGAGTAGTAAATTAGACGTCATGAGAAAATACAATAACAGTAACATACCCAGGATTATCCCGCACTGTGGGGTCTGGGAAGAATAGTGTGTACGTAGACCTTACCCCTATCTTGTAAGGATGGAAAGGCTATTTCCAATAGACCCTCGACTTAGAAAATCATAAGTACCACACTAATGAAAATAGTGACACGAAGGGACAGTACTACAAAGTAATATAAAAGCAGAATAAAAATAACAAGATAGTAAAATGATCAACAACGAAAGAAAATAACAGTTAGTCATAAAAACATACTACTAACAGAAAGCAAGACCGCGTGCCAATACTATTGCAATGAGTACTCTAGACTACCTACTTTACTACCCTAATCCTCGACCTCCATACCTTTCTATCAAGGGTCATGTCTTCAGTTAGCTGAAGTTGCGCCATGTCTTGCCTAATCACCTTTCCCAACCTCTTCTTTGGCCTACATGTACCTCTCCGTAGACCCTCCAATGTCAACCTCTCAAACCTCCTCGCTGGGGTATCTGTGCTCCTTCTTCTCACATGACCAAACCACCTAAACCACTCTTCCCCTATCTTGTCCTCAATAGGGGCCACACCCACCTTATCGCGAATAACCTCATTTCTGATCCTATCTAACCTGGTGTGCCCGCACATCTATCTCAATATCCTCATCTCTGCTACCTTCATCTTCTGGACATGAGCGATCTTGACTGGCCAACACTCAGCCCTATACAACATCGTTGTTGTGTAAAACTTACTCTTAAGTTTCGGTGGCACCTTCTTGTCACATAAAATATCGGAAGCGAGTCTCCATTTTATCCATCGCGCCCCAATACAATGTGTTACATCTTCATCAATCTCCCCATCCCCTGAATAATAAACCCAAGGTACTTAAAACTACCACTCCTAGGGATGACCTCCGAGTCCAGCCTCACCTCCCCTTCTCCTCCTCGACTCTCGCCAGTGAACTTACACTCTAAGTATTCTCTCTTGGTCGTGCTAAACTTGAAACCTGTAGATTCCAGGGTCTGCCTCCATACCTCTGATTTCGCGTTCACACCGTCTTGTGTCTCGTCAATCAATAAAATATTATCTGCAAATAGCATGCACCACGACACCTCTCCTTGGATGTGGTACATCAGTACGTCCATCATCAGAGCAAACAAAAAAGGCTGAGTGCTGAACCCTAATGCAATCCCATCATAACCGGAAAATGGTTTGAGTCTCCATCCACCGTCCTCACTCGGGTCTTTACTCTATCATACATGTCCTTAATCAACCTAACATAGGCAATATGTATACCTCTAGCCTCCAAACATCTCCACAAAATCTCCCTCGGAACTTTATCGTACGCCTTTTCTAAGCTAATTAACACCATATGCAAGTCATTCTTTCTCTCGCTATACTGCTCCATCAATCCCCTAACAAGGTGGATGGCTTCTATTGTCGGACGCCCCGACATAAACCCAAATTAGTTCAAAGTATCTACGTTTTTTTTTTCAATTGATCGAAGATGAATTTTTTTAACATTATTCCATCTAACTTTAACATCAGCTACGTACCTTTTGTATCCTTAATTAGAGGTTTCAACTTCGAGTTTTGGGGTTAGAAAAAATATTCAATCCCCTTAAATGGTATATAGCGTAAATCTGAAATCGTTAAACTATAAAAAGAAACCCTGAAGAGGTTATTAATATACCTCCAAATTTAAGACACAAGATTGTCAAATTGTGAAGGAAAGCTTTGACCAGATGATTCTCGATAGTTCTAAAAGTGAATAAAAAGACGACCAAATATATTTTTAGTTAAGGTCTGTGCCTCATTTCTTGAAAAAGCAGTAACAAATTAAATACAATTGTCCGCCACGTGTGGAAGGTCTACTAACCGGTAGGCAACATTACAGAAGTATATAGAGGTGGAGCTAATATTGGAATTTTATGAATTTAAAATTATAATTTTTTTAAGTTATTGAGTTTTAAATTAATAATAAATTACTGATTTTTTTATTGTAAATATAGAATTTAAATAAAAGCTATTGAATTTAGTTAAATTCACAACTCATATTGTGGCTCCATCCCTGATCCTGGTAGGAACGGGAATTTATGTTGTGACGAGATGGATAGAAAATCTTCCTCTTAATCTATGGTCTCGATTTCAATCTTTGAAAATAAAAAATTATAACATGAAGCGTTTCTTTCCTTCCTATAGTGACCTTACGCGTGCATCCAAATTAATAGTAACTCTAATACGAGTACCAAGCATTGAACGAAAAGAAAAAAAACATAATACCAGAAAAAAATACTTAATATTGTAAAATAAAAAAACAAATATCAGGGCATATAATTTAAATTCTTTAATCTATGCAACTTCTTTCTTTCGCAACTCGCAGGTATACTAGAGACAGTTGCAATTTTAAAAATATCTAAACATTAAATTACCTTTTAAGTTTGTTCATGTTTATCTTATTGTTTTAGTAAACTCTAAGTGGGCGTTTGGACATAAGAATTGTAAAGTTTCCAAAACAAAATTATGAAAATAGTATTTAAAAATTAGAGTTGTTTTTTGGACATGAATATAATTTTGGGTTGTTTTTGAAGTTTTGTGAATGATCTGAGTGAAAATGTTGAAAAATAATTTTTTTTAATTTTTCAAAAAATTTTAAAATTCATCTTCAAGCGAAAATTGAAAATTTTATGGCCAAACATTAATTTTGAAAAAAAAAATAAAAAAAACTTTGAAATTTTTTTAAAAAATTCTTATGTCTAAACAGGCTCTAAAACAATAGTCTACTAAAATAAAAGTGACGATAGTTAGTTTCTTTTAGGGGCGGAGGTAAAGCTTTAATGTATGAGTTCGACAATATTTAATAATTTTAGAAAAATCATATATAATTATTAATTATTATATATAATAAATTAAATTCAAAACATAACTTTTAACGTAAGATTGAATTCTAAAATTCAAAACTCATAAAGTTAATATGCTTTTATTGCTTCTTAAGATTTGTGTCAAAGTTGGAGCCAACCATTCTTGTCTAGATGTGGATGGCAATTGTTTATAATTTGTAAGTACATTTTCAAGTAACGAGGCACAGACCTTAATTAAAATACACAGACCTTAAATTAAAAAAAAATCTACGAATTGTCGTATTTGTAATTCAATTTAAGGACTACAAGTCAACTCTTATATATTTCCAAACTCATGTTTTCTACCCACAACTTAACAATCTTGTGATTTTTTTAATTTTGCAGGTGAATTAATAACGTATTGTCTGATATTATATTAGTTTAATCATTTACTTTGTTACTCAGAGTTGACTAGCATTTTTCAGTACTAGGGAAGCTACACTCAGTATTAGGGTTTTTCGCGGTTGTTGCTTAGGATAAAATTCACAAAATAATCATTTTTCAACCTTTATTTGAAAAATAGGTAAATCTCGACTTACCAAATTCTAGCCATTAGTACTTACCAAAACTAGAAAATAAATTTTAAAAAGCCAAATAATAGGGTTCTTTCTCTCAAAGAATCACCTGCAAAAATCACCTTCTATATTTTTAAGTGTGATTAGCAACATTAGATACAAGACAGAAAAGAAATTTCATGGACGGGATAGCAAATAAGGTGATGAAATACAAAAATCTATACAAATATTCCAAGAATCTAAACAAAAAAAGAACTTTTTCAATGGGTATAATTGAAATTCATTGAAAATATATAGATAAGTCAATATACAAAATTTGAAGAAGATTGGAGGTGATTTGGACCGGTTTTGTATCAAAATTCATAATTAAATCGAGTTCAAAAAAGTCTTCTGCGACACATGTATCAAACATGTATCACGCATGTATCTCACACACACGTATATATGGATATACATGTGATACACAATTGATACAAATATGATACATATGTCATACACATATGATACACATATTATTTTTTTTCATGTTCAACTTTACTTCGAATTTTCAATTCAAACCACCCAAATCTTCACCAAATCATCCCAAAACTGAGATTCAAGCTCTTTAAGTTGTGCCCAATCTATTCTAATAACACTCACTCAAAACGAAGAAAAAATTTAATATTTTTTTGCCACAAATAGCTAATTGGCTAATTTGACTAATATTAGTAATATTTTATCAATTGGCCAATTTTTATAATGAGCTACCTATAAATAGACATAGCTGATAATTTCCCTGCAAAATAACCACTATAGTGAAGTTTCAAATTCCTTAAGTGAATCTCCAGGACATTACCACAAAGGTTTATAGCCTGTTTGGCCAAGCTTCTCAGGAGGCAAGAAGTGCTTTTTTTCCCAAAAGCACTTTTTTTTCCTAACTTGAGGTGTTTGGCCAAGCTTATTTAGCAAAAAAAAGTGCTTTTGGGAGGAAGCAGAAGCAGTTTCAGAGAAGCAGAAAAAAGTAGCTTCTTTCCAAAAGCAGAAGCAGAAGCAGTTTTGATTTTTCTTCTTACCTAAAATACCCCTAACTAAATATTGTATATACCAAAATAACCCTTAAACCTAATACTTAGGATATTAATTTATAAATATTTCTTCTTATTTTTAGGAAAACTTTCTAATATATAATGACTTTAGGGGTGAATGCTTTTATATTTGTTGAAAGAATTTTAATATATTTAACTTATATTAAAAGAATTAAGTACTTTTTAAATATTTTTTTTAATTATTGCATGTAATAGCAAAATTTTTAGATTATTTATTTACTTATAATATTAATTATTAAGTAAATCTATTCATGTCCTTATTCGTAATTTGACACTTAAAAGCACTTTCTAAAAAGTTTGGCCAAACACAAATTATTTCTCAAAAGTGCTTTTCAAACTGATTAGCCAAATACAAACTGCTTCTCTCCAAAAGTACTTTTTTCAAAAACACTTTTGAAAAAAGCACTTCTCAAAATAAGCTGATTTCCCCAGCTTGGCCAAACAGGCTATTAGTTATGGAATTTGAGAGTTGAAACTCCTTGATGTGGCTGAGAAGTGACTAGTCCGTGCTATAACTATCTCTACCAAAGGGACTTCAATCCTTTCATAAAATTTAAATTCGAGATCTCTATTAAATATAAAAGAACGTTTATCATTCTTACTAGTTACTACACCTTGTGATAATTACTGCATATTTTATCTTTTCCCGTCCACTTTACTACTCCCTCCAAGTTTTTTATAAAATAAAAAAAAATTAGACAAATTAGGGTTCGGGACTACAAGGGTTAATATAGTTAATTTTTTGTAAAAAGTCGAGTAACGAGAAATTGTTTAATTCTCCACAACAAAAAAAATCTTAAGATAAGAGAAACCAATTTTTAAGTTATGTTATAATATATGTTTTCTATAACAGCACTTTATTATAATATTCAAAAATATTTGAAACAAACGATGCTGTTATAGAGAGATTTGACTGTATTTTTTCCTCGCAACTGTGAAGTAGACAAAGCATGTTTATTATATATAAAATTCGCACATCTGTTACGCAATGTTAAACTTTGTATATATCTCTATCTAATTACTGACTCAGCACAAAAAAGAAGATTTTCTGCGAAGCATTCCTTTACATCTCAAGTTGCAAGCAGCAACTGATCAATAAAAAAATGTCAGATATAGCTGGAATAAATGAGAAAATATTTAACTTTATATATAGATGATGTAAAATAATATTTACGCTATAATCATCTACGGAGTAAAGATAATTATAATTAACGACAAGTAAATCTGCGCTCACTTGAAAAATATAGCGGGTTGCCTACTACAATATGTTAAAATAAGCTAATTATCGTATATATAATATTAAAAATTTCACGCTAATTATGTATAAAAATTTTACGCTTTCAGTATATATAAATACAGTCGGACCTCTCTATAACAACATTTCACTATAAAAATCAAGTTTTTTCGGAATTAAATTTTACGTTATGTTATAATATATGTTCTCTATAACAACATTTCGCTATAACATTCAAAAATATTCAGAGCAAACGAGATTGTTAACTATAATAATATTGTTATATTACAACCATTTATTATAAAACCCTATTTTTTATGAAACCAATTTTTATGCCACTTATAATATACGATCTCTATACCAGTCACTATAACAATCAAAAAAAGTTAACGCAGAAGAAGCTCGAAAATTGCAAAGAAATAAAATTAATGCCAAAGCTAAAGGGGTCACGTGAAGGCCTTTAATTCCTACCTCAAAAGAAGATGATAATTTTTTATTTTTATTTTTTGAATTAAATACGATCATTGACATGAATAAGTTATTATTACTAACAACTCTTTTCAACTCTATATAAAGCTTTCCTATGATCTTACACACTTCACTGAACTATACAACCATTCCCAAATTCCAAATCTAGAAAGCAAAATATGGCCAACTTTAGTCTTCACTTCTTATTACTTTTCTTGTTTTTCCATTGTATTTTTGTCAACGCTACTGAGTCTGTCACGTCCCAAAATTCCGCTACCACAAACTTCATCAAAATCTCATGCAAAAACACTTTATACCCTTCGGTATGTATCCAATCTCTCTCTGCCTACGCAAACACCATTGAATTAAGCGAGCAACAACTCGCTCAAGCAGCATTATCCATTAGTTTTAAAAAAGCCAAATTCGCTACCGATTTTATTTCTAAAGTTACAAAAATAAGAGGATTAAAGCCAAGAGAATTTCGAGCTGCTAAAGATTGTTTATCCACCATGAATGATAGTGTTTATCAACTTAATCGATCGATACCCGAGCTTGGCCAAAGCGGACAATTATCAGCAGGAGAAGAGTTTACTTGGCATGTTAGTAATGTTCAAACATGGATTAGTGCTGCACTTACTGATGAAAATGCTTGTCTTGATATGTTTAATAATCCTTCTATGGATGCAAAAATTAAGTCTTTGGTTAGGTCTAGAGTCTTTGCTGCTGCACAAGTTACTAGTAATGCACTTGCTTTGGTTTATCACTTTGCAGAGAGACACTAACCTGATGTTTCGCGAACGCTCCAAAAATATTATCGTACTCGTGTTGAATTTTCTACAGATCCAATACGTATCAGTCGATATTTTTGAAGAGCCCGAGCAACATATCCAGAGTACAAGCTATGCAGTTTGCTATATAGCTAGTTTTGTGATGTAAATGTTATAGTAATTATTAGTACTATATCTTTCTTTATACTGCTTTATATTTCATGGTGTAACAAAACTTTAGTTGAAATTAAACCATCATTGTCTTAATCTAAATCTATCATGTCAAATAATCAAAAAAATAAACTAGATGTTGAAGAGTAGGGCGGAGCTAGTAGCCCAGGTACGTATTCGGCCGAACTCAGTAACTTTTGTTCTAACAGTGTAATTGTATTAAGAAATTTACTAAATATGAAAAAATATTAAGTTTAGAATTCTGCGAACTTTCTAAAAATATTGTCGCACTCGTGTCGAATTTTCAAAAAATACACTACTTTTGAAAGACTTGACACACACCTATCGATATTTTTGAAGAGCCTGAGTAGCATATCCATAGTACAAGTTGTAGAAGTCCAAGCTTTGCAATTTGCTATATAACTAGTTTTGTGATGTAAATGTTATAATTATTAGTGCTATATCTTTCTTTATACTGCTTTGCATTTCATGTTGTAACAAAACTTTAGTTGAAATTACACCACCATCTTCTTAATCTAAATCTATCATGTCAAATAATCAAGAAAATTAAAAGTTTGACTCCGCCTATATTGAAGAGTACATGAATTCTTAAGTATCGATAAAATTCTTTAGTCATGCGATTATTGATATTCAGAAGCAGATGAATAGTAATAATAAATTTAAATACTTCGTTATTTTGAATTTAAGAATAATATTCCAGAACCGTCCAAGAAGTAATTAATTAGGTTCATAACATATTTCAAAACTCTAGTTTTCTACTCATCAGATTGGTCAAAGCTTCACTTGAAAACTGGCAATATTGTGTTTTAAATTCAGCTGGTATTAATGACGTTGTCTGATCATAGTTTAGTTTAATCATTTTCATTACCTACTCTAGAATTGACTCGCCTTTGACAGTAGGCAAGTTGCATGATAAAGACAACTGAATGTCGTCCACTAGAAGCAAATATAGAATTTCTAGAATATAGGTGTACCACTAAAAAAAATAAAAATAGTATTAAGTGGGAATCAATTCCTGATATCTTTAAGTAAATAGCTCAATATTCAATTAAATGCAACACTTAATTTTTTAAGAGCACGGGGGCAGGGGCGATTCTTTTATAAAGCAAGTAAAGCAATCGCTTTAGGTCCCATATTTGTGGGGCCCCATTTTTTGTTACACCTAATAGTGTCACGATCCAAAATTCACTAGTATGATGGCACCTAACCCAACCTGCTAGGTAAGCCAACTAATAACTATCTAATTTCCGAAATAGTAAGAAGACAATTAAACAAAGTAATTATCTGAATCTTATACATTTCTCAAGGACCGATAATACAAATCATGAGCTTCTAAGAATAGAATTTACAAAGCCAATATGAAGTACATACATCTTCTGTTTGAAAAATACATAAAACAGAGTTTGATAAATATAAGACTACCATGAACAAGAGGCAGCCACAACTGTAACGCATGTACATCTTCAAATCCGGCAACCATCGAGCACAGAAACAACAACAGCTAACATCTGCAAGCAAGGAGCAGAAGTGTAGTATTAGTAGCCTCGGCCCCATGTACCGAGTAAGTAACAAACCTAAATATTGTTTTCCCGTAGTTTCCACTTACAATCAGCCCGAATCTATTCATAATTAACTTATTAACATCAATTAAAGCCAAAGAAATCAATTCTAATGCACAATTATAGATTTTCCAAAAATTCCCCGAAAAGTTAAAAATTCGACCCCATGCCTGCTTGGTCAAAACTCAAGATTCGAACACTAACCCGATTACCCATTCACCCACGAGCCCAAATATGTAATTAGTTTTGGAATCCGACCCCAAATCGAGGTCTAAATTCTCAAATTTGTAAAATTCCCAATTCTTCCAGAATCCCTAATTTCTACCCTTAAAGAACAAGATTTAGGCCTAGAAATCTAATGGATGTTGATGAAAATTGAAAGAAATGAGTTTAAGAACACAAATCTATGATTTGGTGTTAAAATCCCTCTTCAAAAATCTCCCAAGGTCGAGTTTTAATAGAAGAAATATGAAATTTTGAGCAAATCCCGGCTTAGGTTCTGTTTTAAAATCACTGAACGAACCTTGTTCGCATTTGCGAAGCATTGTCCCGAAGAGCCTTCGTGTTCGCAAGAAACTGTACGCTTTCGCGAAGGTATACACCCCACCCCCGACCTTCGTGTTCGCGAGCCGCTTGCCACGTTTGCGTAGAGTATTATTCCCCTCCCCCAGTTCCCATGCTTCGCGTTCGCAATGGCTGGACGCGTTCGCGAAGGGTAATGCCCCCAACGCTTCGCGTTCGCGACCAGTGCCTCGCGTTCGCGTAGAAGGATTTTTCCTCCAAACCAATTTACCCTTCGCGTTCGCGAGAGTTCCTTCGCGAACGCAAAGAAGGATACATCTGTGCTCCTGCAACAGCAAAACAACAGAAATCTCTAAGTCCAAAACACCACATGGCCTATCCAAAACTCACCCAAACCCTCGGGGCTCCAAACTATATATGCACACAAGTCTAAACATATCATACGGACATACTTGTGTGATAAAATCGCCAAAATAACATTTTAAACAACGAATTTAGCATCAAAATCAATGGAATTTTTAAGAACACTTAAAGTTTTATTTTTATAACCGAGGGTCCGAATCACGTCATATAAACTGCGTTTCTTACCAAATTTCACAGACATGACTTAAATACCATATTACACCTATACCGGGCTCCGGAACTAAAATACGGGGCCGATACCAACAAGATCAAGCATTATTAAATTTCTAAAAACTATTATATTTTCAGTTTAACAATTTTTTTCAAAAATTTATTTCTCGGACTAGGGACCTCGGAATTCGATTCCGGGTATATGCCCAAGTCCCTTATTTTTTTACGAACCCTCCGGGACCATCAAATCATGAGTCTGGGTCCGTTTACTCAAAATATTGACCGAATTCAACTTAAATTAATTTTAAAGGCAAAACTTAATATTTTCTCAAATTTTCACATAAAGGCTTTTTGGAATCGCGGCCGGACTGTGCACGCAAATTGAAGAGAAATAAAATGAGGTTTGGAAGAACTCAAACCCCGAATTGGGTTCTAAAACATGAGATGACTCTTTTCGGTCATCACATTCTCCACCTCTAAAACAACCTTTCGTCCTGGAACGGACATAGAAAAGTACCTGAGCTAGGGAAAAGATGGGGATATCTACTTCGCATATCAGACTCGGACTCCCAGGTAGCTCACTCAACAGGCTGACCTCTCCACTGCACCCAAACTGAAGGATAACTTTTCGATCTCAATGGAAGAACCTGCCTGTCTAAAATAGCTATCGGCTCCTCCTCGTAGGTCAAATCCTTGTCCAAATGGACAATGTCGAATTCTAACACATAGGATGGATCGTCGTGGTACTTCCAAAGCATGAACACATGAAACACTGGATGTACCGATGATAATCTTGGCGGCAACACAAGTCTATAATCCACCTCTCCCACTCGATCAAGGATCTCAAATGGCCCGATGAACCTAAGGCTTAGCTTGCCCTTCTTCCCGAAGCTCATCACGCCCTTCATGGGCGACACTCGAAATAACACTCACTCTCTGACCATGAATGCCACGTTACGAACCTTATGGTCGGCATAACTCTTTTGCCTGGACTAAGCTATACGAAGCCTATCCTGAATGATCTTAACCTTATCCAAGGCATCCTGTACCAAATCCATACCCAAGAACCGAGCCTTCCCCGGCTAAAACCACCCAACTGGCGATCGACACCGTCTACCACATAATTCCTCATAAGGAGTCATCTGGATGCTTGACTGATAGTTATTGTTGTAGGCAAGCTCCGGTAATAGCAAGAACTGATCCCAAGAACCTCTAAAGTCAATAACACATGTGCGGAGCATATCCTCCAAAAGATGAATAGTACTCTCGGACTGTCCATCCGTCTATGGATAAAATTCTATGCTCAACTCGACCCGCGTACCCAACTTATGCTGAACTGTCCTATAGAAATGCGAGGTAAACTCCGTACCTCGATCAGAAATGATAGACATGGGTACACCATGGAGACGAACGATCTCCCTGATATAGATCTCAGCTAACCGCTCATAGGAAACTGCCAAAGGAATGAAATGCGCTGACTTAGTCAGCCAATCAATGATAATCCACACTGCATCGAACTTTCTCTGAGTACGTGTGTGTCCAACAACAAAGTCCATAGTGATACGCTCCCACTTCCACTCATGAATCTCAATCATTTGAAGTAAACCACCAGGTCTCTGATGCTCGTACTTCACCTGCTGAAAATTCAAACACCGAGCTACATATGCAACAATATCCTTCTTCATCCTCCTCCACCAATAGTGCTGCCGCAAATCCTAATACATCTTGGCGGTGTCCGGATAAATAGAATACCGGGAACTATGGGCCTCCTATAGAATCAACTCACGGAGTCCATCCATATTAGGTACACAAACTCGACCTTGCATCCTCAAAACTCTATCATCCCCAATTGTAACCTGCTTGGCATTTTCGTGCCGCACTATGTCCCTAAGGACGAGCAAATGAGGATCATCATACTACCGATCTCTGATATGCTTAAATAATGAAAAACGAGCAATTGTACAAGCTAGAACACCGCTGGGCTCAGAAACATCCAACCTCAAGAACCAATTGGCAAAAACCTGAACATCCAAAGCAAGCGTTCTCTCCCTGACCGGAATATACGCAAGGCTGCCCATACTAGCTGACTTCCTACTCAAAGCATCGGCCACTACATTGGCCTTCCCGGGATGATACAAAAGGGTGATGTCATAGTCTTTTAATAGCTTCAACCACCTTTTTTGCATCAAGTTTAGCTCCTTCTTCTTGAACAAGTACTGCAAACTCTTATGATCTGTGAACACCTCACACGACACGCCATATAAATAATGCCTCCAAATCTTCAGCGCGTGAACAATATCTGCTAGCTCCAAATCATGAATTGGATAATTCTTCTCATGAATCTTCAACTGCCGTGAAGCATATGCAATAACCTTGCCATTCTGCATCAACTAGTAGCCTATATTATGCGATGTAGATGATATTTATGCTCTAAGTTAACCATACTTTATTGATGTTTTCAGTGCTAAATGATAACAAAATGCTCGAATTGAGGTTTTTATGCTTTACATGAACTACTCCGAGTTAGTAGGAGAATATAGAGTGTTTTAGGGTCAAATATGAGATACAAGGCCAATCGAGAAGAGCCCGGATGAAAACGAGCAAGAAAAGGTGAAGAAAAACTAGGCAATAGCCCACCGCGACCGCGACTGGAACGCGGTGAAAGAAGGCGAAAAATAGAATATTTGCAAACCACCGCGGTCGTGCCGCGGTCGTACCGCGACTGCGGTAGATCTGGAGGAAGCCAAGAAGTTTGAGGACCAAAGTGTAAATCATGGAAAATTTATCCTAACCCTATATAAACTCAACAAACTTGACCAAGTCAAGGTTAAGATGGTTTTTAGACAAAATTGGAGGAAAAGAACAAGTGTGAGAATCAAGACACCATTAGAGTTTTTCAATCTTCTTCTTGTTATCATTATTTGCGAATTATGAATGATTTTATGGTTTTATCTTGCTTTACTATGAGTATCTAAATATTTAATCTAGGGTTGATAGAACTAATTGTTAGATGAAGTTTTGACTCAATTGTTATAATTGAGCCGGATCTATTGTATGATTGTTCAACTATATTTTGTATGGTAATTAATTGAATAGGCCTTCGATTAATCGTGTCTAATTGCCTTGTGTTGCTTGAGAAAGAATACTAGGTTAGATTGTTGTTGAACACCACCACTTTTGGGTAATTGAAGAGATTCATTACTTGAATTTAAAAGTGTGGTTAGAGATAATGAACCTTTGGTGGGATAATTCAGAGCTGCATAAATTATCAACTAGAATAGTTCGAGAGAATGCTCTAGTAAATTATCGTAGTTGATCGAGAGATAATTGCGGTAACCCATAGCTCATATTCATCATAGAGTATCACAACGAGATTTAGCAAAAGAGTTAAGAAGTAAACTAGCAATTAGGGAAATCAATACCCTAGATCTTTTTATCATCGAATTATCTTTAATTTAGAATATTGTTAGTTTTAATATCTTTTTACATTAGTTAAACAAATCTCCCTATTTATTGATAAAAATCTTTCATCTGGAAATTGTTTGAACTTGTATAGCATCACTAATAGTTGTAATAGATAGGTTAGTTCCTGAGGATTCGACTACGGACTTGAAAAACTAGATTATATTTGCAACGACCGCTTTGTCTTTTATAAGGCATAGTTAGGCGTGAATTTTGACGTCGTTGCCGGGGAACTAACGATGTTATTTATTGCAACTTAGAAGTAGTGCTAGAATTATTAGTGTAGACCAATTTTCTACGGTGTTAAATAACTTTTCATTGAAATTCTCACGTTTGAACTCTTGTGTAATTCAGGTGTATGCCTAGAAACTCTTCGAGGACTCTCAGACCCCGAGAAAACATTCAGGGCATTAAACCGTGCCAGCAAGAAGAAAAAACAACCACAACAAACACACCAACTCATAACTGAAATGGACGACAACAATAGGGAAACCGTCAATGTGCCAAATGTTGCAGTGGTGGCACCTCTTATGCCAGAAGCTGCACTTTATGGTTGGGCACAACCAACAGCTAAAAATCTGGACACCACCATTGTTGTGCCCACAATACAAGCGGAGACATTCCAGATCACAAACAATAGGCTGCGTCTTCTGCAGAATAAGGGATTGCTCTCCGGGTCATACATTGAAGACCCTCAACAACAGCTGAAAAATTTTCTATCGATTTGTGTGACCCAAAGGCAGCCAAATGTGACCCCAGAAGCCATCAAGCTATTATTGTTCCTGTTCTCTGTGACTGGGGAAGCTCAGACTTGGATAAATTTGCTCCCAATAAATTCTATTGCCACTTGGGAGGAATTAGTCAAGCTGTTCTTGAACAAGTTTTACCCGCCCAACAAGACTGCAAGACAGATTGATGAAATATTGCAGTTCAAGTAGCAACCCACTGAGACCTTGCTGGAAACTTGGGAAAGATTCAAAGGGAAGCTAGTGAAGTGTCCCCACCATGGTATTCCAGACTAGATGCTCAGCCAGAGATTCTATATGGGATTAGCAGACAATTTAAAGGCCAATGTAGATACTTTAGCTGGGGGTGCATTCCTGAGCAAGACATTCACATAGTGTAAAATCCTTCTTGACAAGATGGCCCATAATTTGGGATGGATGACGAGAGGTACGGCCGTGTCACCAATAGTGCATTTAGTTCCTCTTGACCCAAATAATTTACATGCAGAGAACGTAGACACATTCATGACTCAGATGAGTATATTAACAAAGAAGATTGATGAGAGGGGTACAAAGCAAGTGCATATAGTTGACACAACAAATGAAGGGCTGTGTACACCTTGAATTAATCAGTCTTATGTGTGTTCATGGAGTGGAGAAAGTGACAACCAAGGGTTAATAAAGGACATGAATTATGTAAATAATTTTGGGGGCCAGAGGTAAGGAGGACACTAATGGGCACCGACATATAACTAGTAATCGGACCAACCATGCCAAAACTAGGAGGCGTACGGCCCCAAGGCCAAATGTTGCCATATCAGGGATAACAGGGCTATCAGCAGCAGCACCAGTAATAGTTAACATATTAGCCACCTCAGCAGCAACATGACAACATTGTGGTAGAATTCAGATGTATGCTACAACAACTCATTGGAACAAATGGTAAGATGCAAGAAAAGTTGGCAGCACATGACTCAGCAATTAAGGGTATTGAAACTCAACTGAGGCAGTTGTCCATGGCCTTGAATAACCACCCCCAGGGAACATTGCCAGCCGTCACGAACATTAAGCCCAAGGAGAAAAACCCGAATCAGCTGATGGCAGTAAGTCTCCAGAATGGAAGAGATTTAGACAATGAACAAGAAGTTGCTCAATCCAGAAGAGAAAAGTACACCAGCCACTCCACTTCCAGTAGAGATAGATGAATCAACAGAACTCACTGAAGTGGTGGTTGAACAGGCTCAGGTTGATAAGGGTAAAGCTAAAGAAAGTGAACAAGTTGCAGAACAGGTGGTACCTCTTGTGCCACAAAACCCCAACAAAGAGATGCTAACAAGCAGTAATCAAAGGGTGATACCTACACCATTCCCTCAGAGACTGGCAAAACAAAAGAAAGAAGACCAATACAGGAAATTCATGGAGATGCTTCGTCAAGTTCAATTGAATATTCCTCTGATGGATGCTTTGAGGGAAATTCCAAGATATGCAAAAATGATCAAGGACCTGATGTCACAAAAATTTAACTTTCAGGACCTGTCCACAATTACTCTGACACAGACCCGCAGTGCATTAGTGACAAGACCCATAGCTCAAAAGATGTTTGATCTAGGTAGCTTTACTATTCCATGTACTATGGGGAGATATGCTTTTGCAAAATCATTGTGTGACCTAGGAGCCAACATAAACTTGATGCCTTTGGCAATATACACAAAACTAGGCATTTGTAGATCTAGACCGACTTCGATGTTGTTACAGCTGGTTGACCGCATGGTTAAAAGGCCATGGGGATTCTTGGTGATGTGCTGGTACAAGTGGGAAAGTTTGTATTCCCTGCATACTTTGTTATTCTGGACTGCCAGGTAGATGAAGAGATACCCATCATTCTGGGGAGGCCATTCTTAGCCACTGGATAACATTGATTGATTGTGAAACTAGGGAGTTAAACATGAGGTTGAACGATGAAGAAGTTATATTCAACGTTCAACAATCCATAAGGAGACCCAGTAAATATGCAAATTTCTCATTAGTGGAAGTTGTGGATGTGATCCTGCATGAAGATGGTGAGATCCTGAATGCTAAAGATCCACTAGGGGCTTGCTTGACAAATTTAGAAGAGATGGATGGTGAAGGGGGTTGCCAGAGTGGGTCATGGCACTTGAAGGCCAAGGATTCTGGAAGAGGTAACCTCAGTTCGAGTCCCTTGAGTTAGAAAAGAGAACTACACCACCTACAAAACTATCAATAGAGGAACCACCACAGCTGGAGCTGAAACCGCTTCTAGTCCACCTCAGGTATGCTTTCTTGGGTCCCAATTCTACGTTGCATGTTATTATATCATCTGGTTTGTTAGCTGTGTAGGTAGAATAATTACTGCATGTGTTGCAGGAATGCAAAACTACCATTGGTCGGACCATGGTAGACATAAAGGGTATCAGCCCGGCCTTCTATATGCACAAGATTCATCTGGAAAAAGGGTACAAACCTTCCAGGTAACATCAAAGAAGGTTAAACCCGGATATGAAGGAGGTAGTGAAAAAGGAGGTAATCAAGTGGCTGGATGTAGGCATCATCTTTCCCATTTCTAACAGCAATTGGGTAAGCCCCGTCCAGTGTGTACCAAAAAATGGTGGAATGACAGTTGTGCAAAATGAGAAGAACGAGTTGATCTCAACTCGTACAGTCACAGGGTGGCGGATTTGCATGGATTGCAGGAAATTAAACGCAGCCACTCGGAAGGACCATTTTCCCTTACTCTTCATTGACCAGATGTTGGACAGGTTAGCTGGGTGGTCCCATTTTTGTTTCTTGGACAGATACTCGGGGTATAATAAGATGTCAATAGCTCCGGAAGATAGATAGAAAATGTCCTTCACATGTCTGTATGGCATATTTGCCTTTCGGAGGATGCCCTTTGGACTTTGCAATGCATCGGCCACATTCCAGCGGTGTATGCTAGCCATTTTCACCCACATGGTCGAAAACATTATGGAGGTGTTTATGGATGATTTATCTATGGTAGGGGATTCAGTCGAAGAGTGTCATCACAACTTTAAAAGAGTGCTCAAATACTGTGTGGAGACAAATCTGGTGCTGAACTGGGAGAAGTGTCATTTTATGGTACAAAAAGGCATAGTGTTGGGGCATAGAGTGTCCAAAAAGGGAATTTAAGTAGACCATGCAAAAGCTGAGGTGATTGAGAAGCTCCTAGCACCCATTTCAGTAAAAGCAGTGAGAAGTTTCCTTGGGCACGCCGGGTTCTACAGGCGGTTCATCAAGGATTTTTCAAAATTGCTAACCCCTTATGTAAGCTTCTTGAAAAAGACTAGCACTTTTGTTTTATGATGATTGCAGGCTAGCATTTGAGGAGCTGAAGAATAGATTGGTGACTGCACCCATCATTGTTTCACCCAACTGGGAGCAACCATTCGAACTGACGTGCGATGCCAGTGACTACGCTATAGGAGCAGTTTTGGGGCAGTGCAAGGAAAAAATTATGCACCCAATTTAATATGCAACCAGGACGCTTAGTGGTGTACAACTGAACTACACTATCACAGAAAAGGAAATTCTCGTTGTAGTGTTTGCCTTCGACAAATTCAGGTCATATCTTATTGGTTCGAAAGTTATTGTTTATACTGACCATGTAACCATTAGGTACTTGATAGCAAAAAATAAGTCAAAGCCTCGCTTGATTCGCTGGGTTCCGTTGCTATAAGAATTTGACCTGGAGATTCGTGATCGAAAGGGGACAGACAATCAAGTAGCAGACCACCTCCCGAGGTTGGAAGGGGTAGAGAAGAGAAGAGGTTGAAGATATCATTAAGAGCTTCCCGTATGAGAAATTGCTTGCGGTGACAATGGTGGAGGCACCACGGTATGTTGATATTGCTAATTACTTAGCATGTGGTATTGTACCTCATGACCTCTCCTCAATTCAAAAGAAGAAATATTTCTATGATTGTCGTGCATATTATTGGGATGAACCCCTATTGTTTAAAATATATGTTGATAACATGATTCGGTGGTGTATCCCTGAGCAAGATCAACCCCCTGTTTTATTGGCTTGCTTCGCCTTATGGTGGACACTTTGGAGGAATTCGGACAACAGCAAAGGTGCTAGAATCAGGCCTGTATTGGCCTACATTATTCAAGGATTCCCATGCTTGGGTCAAAAGTTGTGATGAATGTCAAATAACGGGCAACATATCCCGTCGTCATGCGATGCCAATGACCACAATCCAAGAGGTGGAAGTGTTTGACATGTGGGGGATCGACTTCATGGGGCCTTTTATCAGCTCATACGGTAACAAGTATATACTGGTTGCCGTTGACTATGTCTCCAAGTGGGTTGAAGCAGTTGATCTCCCAACCAATGATGCTAAAGAGGTGACCAGTTTCCTCAAGAAAAACATTTTCACATGTTTTGGCATCCCCGAGCCATAATTAGTGATGGTGGCTCTTATTTTTGCAATATAGCATTTGCACGCTTGTTGGAGAACTATGGAGTTCACCACCCTACCACCCACAAACAAGTAGGCAGGTGGAAGTATACCAATAGGGAAATCAAAAGTGTCGTCTCAAAAATAATGAATGTAACAAGAACTGATTAGGCAATGAAGCTGGATGATACATTGTGGGCATACCGCACTGTCTTTAAAACTCCAATTGGTATGTCACCATAAAAGTTGGTATTTGGAAAGGCATGCCAAATTCCAGTCGATCTAGAACGCAAAGCACTGTGGGCATTACGGCAACTGAACTTAAACATGGAGACAGCAGGCACCAACAGATTTAATGGGTTGCATGAGCTTAGGAATTCCAGTTCCAGGCATTCGAGAGTGCTAGATTATATTAAGAAAGGATGAAACTGATGCATGACAAGCATATCATGGATAAAAAATTCAAACCCGAAGAGTTAGTGCTGCTATATAACTCAAGATTGAGGTTATTCCCGGGTAAGTTAAAGTCCTGATAGTCATGACCGTTCAGAGTGGTGCAAATATTCCCAAGTGGAGCTGTGGAGATCGAATCTGAAGATGGGACGAACAAGTTCATAGTGAATGGACAGAGGTTGAAACATTATCTTAGAATGACTGAAGAAAAAGGGGACAGCGTGGTGATAACGTTGGAAGATACCCAGTACACAAATGAGTAGTGATGATATGAACATACGTCGTGCCGCGAAGTTAAATCAGGCGCTGCATGGGAGGAAACCCATGTTTTCTTTTGTTTGATGTTGTACAAGATGTGTAGGAAACTAACACTCTTATATAATAAAAAAAAAGTCGTGATCGCAACCGCGGTGACGAGCATTCTGTTTTGGAGTGCTCTGTCCACCGCGGTAAAACGCGACATGCTGCGCCCAGGTAAGTTGTATTTAAAAAAATTCTTATTATTTTTTTTATTTTTTTTCTTTTTCTCTTCTCCCCCCGCCCCCCCTATAAAATTAAAAACACTACCCCTTCCCCAATTTCTAATGCATAACTCACCCTTCTTCACCAAATCTCCTTCTTTTCTCCCTACTCTCTAATCACCCTCTCTTCTATCTCCAATCATCACAAGGTTCTCAAGTAAGTACATGATTGTACTCTCTTCTTTTAGTTTCTTTTGCTTTGTTCTTTTAGATTTTTTTTCTTTTCTTTCATTCTTTGTCTCTTGTATTGTAGTTGTAAGAAAGTAGAAATCTAGGTACTCTTATTTATATGTATTTGTTGGTATAATTGATGATATGTGAGGAAACTAGGTTGGTTGGGTTGAAAAAAAATATTGTTTAGTTTTTAGGAATGGGGTTTAATTGGGTCCTTTGGTACATTGGGGGGCATATGCACATGAAATGTTTATTGAATAGACCCAATGAACTTTCTAGTATAAGTTGTGACCCATGGAGCGCGTGAAGTCTAAGTAACCGCTCTTGGGTCACCTATTCTGCTAATTCTTTACAATAATGGTTGTTGCGTAGGTAGAATGAGATCTTCAAAGAAGATACGCACTATCGGTGGTTCGTACCGGGCAGGGGCATCAGTCGATTTAGGGCAATTTGATAGCATCCGGTTTGTCTTCGGAGATGCCCAAGAATGTTTTAGTAAAAAGGGTATTAGAAAGCTGGTACTAGAATGGAGAGTTGAAAAGGGTTCCCTCTAGACTGAGTGGCGCAAGCTCGACATCTTCTTCGAGGAGCCGGAGAATGGTAACTTGTTGCTTGTTAGGGAATTCTATGCTAATTTTTTCAAAAATGAGGATCATGTTTTCATTGTGCGACAAAAGAGGGTGAATGGCTCGATCAAATCTATCAGGAGAGCGTATCTCTTGCCTATATTTACTGGGGAGGTGGATTACTATGATACTTACAAGTGAGAACCCACAAACTGGCAATTTTTTTCCAAACTATCTGTAAACAAAACAAGGACGTAGTGTGGGTTGTTCAGGGATCAAATTTACACTCCTCCTAACTCACCTTTGAAGGTAAATGTTGGTTGTACATCATTAATAGTCGATTGTTGCCGTCCCACAACACCACCGAAGTCAATAGACCGCGAGCTGCTTTGATCTGGTGCTTCATGAATGGCCACAATTTTGATGTCGCCAAGGTTATTCACTCTGCGATGTTTATCCGTTCAACACTGAGGAGGTATGGGTTCTTCTTCCCTTCTTTAGTCACTAGATTGTGTCGGGCTGTAGGGGTGTTAGAGAACCCAGTGTGGACGGAGCAAGGTGACGAAAGAAATAATGTTCCGCGCGTCCAAAGTATCTATTGGGAAAGAGGCGGTGGCAGCCAGTTCAATTGATAGTGATGATTCTGG
>MU676020.1:192040-202626 GCA_026770625.1 Nicotiana glauca
AACCAGTCAATACGGGAGGGGAGCATGTTATGGAGAATGTAACAATTCCAAGTAAAATTCATCAAGTAACGAAGGAAACAACATAACTCAGACATTAATAAAGAATCAGAAAGCAGCAAGTGCACGGCATCACCCTTCATGCTTTTACTCTCATCTTCACCAAGCATTGATATGATAAAACGTGCATGGCACCACCCTTCGTGCTTTTACTCTCTTTACTCACGTATAATCAATAGAATCGGCATGGAATGGTACATCGTGCGGCACGGCATCACCCTTCGTGCTTTACATTCTTTCTTTACAACAAACAAACAATGCACGACATCACCCTTCGTGCGTTACACCCTTTCTTTACCCAAACAACAATCACAAACAAGGGGCAAGGGAAATAAATAAAATAATAATAGAAATCCCGGCAATGGTACAACATCAATAACGTCGACATCTCGGCAAGGAAAAATAATCAACAAGCAACAATATCCCAGCAAGGGAATAATTTAATAACTCTTTCTCTTTCTTTCACTTTTATTTCATGTCTCACTTTACCACTTGAGCCAATGCTCCAAAGGGTTCAATCATTTCATATACTTTCAC
This sequence comes from Nicotiana glauca, assembly GCA_026770625.1. Classification (NCBI taxonomy): domain Eukaryota; kingdom Viridiplantae; phylum Streptophyta; class Magnoliopsida; order Solanales; family Solanaceae; genus Nicotiana; species Nicotiana glauca. Next base: position 192,635 of record MU676020.1, read on the forward strand.
AATTGTAATATAATTCGAACCAATACTCCTCGATGTTCATAGGTCACAATTTTCTTCCATAAGCTTTTCACAACAAATAGGAATCACCTCCAGGGCATGAGAGATACAACGAAATCAAAATATTTACAATTTAAAGACTCAGGGGCATGCTTGACACCAACGTATAGATACTCGTCACCATGCCTATATGTCGTACTCGACAGTTAACACATAACAAATAGGACTCAACTCCTAATCCCTCAAGCTAAGGTTAGACGAAACACTTACCTCGAAATTTCACGGCCAACTCAATCCTCGAATACCGCATTTTCTTTCGAATTTGGCTCCAATACAATAGGATCTATACATAATTGACTTAATAATGTCAATAAATGCGACATAATCCCATTCCAACGCTTAATTAATCATTCTTTCCAAAAATTCAAAAATTAACCTCGGGCCCGCTTGGTCGAAACTCGAGGTTTGGACCAAAATAAATTCACCCATTCACCCACGAGCTCAAATATATAATTTATTTTGAAATCGGACCTCAAATTGAGGTGCAAATCTCCAATATTTTTGAAAAAACTAGGTTCTACCCCAAAATCCAATTTTTTCCATGAAAATCTTTGATTTTAGGTTGAAATCATATTAGAAGATGTTAATGATTGAAAGAAACGAGTAAAAACTAACTTACAATTGATTTGGAAGAAGAATTGTTCTTGGAAAATCGCCTAAGTGTGTTTGGGTTTGAGAAAATATGAAAAATCGAGTTCAAAATCGTTTAAGTGTAAAATTGCATATCTCTCATATGGAAAATGCAAACAAGGGTTCGCAATTGAAACCCCGACCTCTCAGATGTGGAAATTGCGAAGTGATGTTCGCATTTGCGAACACTGTACAAATTGAGGGGCTTCGCATTTGCGATCAAAAATGTCGCATTTGCGACATGCCTTGTTTCGCATTTGCTGACCACTCAGGCTGCAATAATTTCCTTCTCGCATTTGCGAGCTCGAATTTGCAATATCTGCTTCGCAAATGTGAAGACTGCAGAACAGGAATACCAGATTTTTTTCAAGTTCAAAAATGCGCCTGTGGCCTATCCAAAACTCACCCGAGCCCTCGTAGCTCCAAACCAAATATACACACAATATCAGAAATATCCTACGGACTTATTCATGCGATCAAATCGCCAAAATTACATCATATACATTGAATTAAACCTCAAAATCCAAGAATTCTTTCAAACGACATAAAATATCAAATTTTCCAATTTGGGTCCAAATCACGTCAAATGACGTCCGTTTTCAACCAAATTTCACAGAAACATCTTAAGACATATATAAGACCTGTACCGAGCATTGAAACCAAAATACGGACCCGGTACTATCACTTTCTAATCAAATTTTATTTCAAATTTTCTTAAACATTTCCAGAAAATAATTTCTTTCAAAAATTCATTTCTCGGGCTTAGGACCTCGAAATTCGATTCCGGGCATGCGTCCAAGTCCCATATTTCTACGGATCCTCTGGGACCGTCAAACTACAGGTCCGGGTCTGCTTGCCCAAAATATTGACCAAAGTCAAATTTATTCATTTTAACATCAAAACTTAGCATTTTTCACAAAATTTCATATTTAAGCTTTCCAGCTACGCGCCCGGACTGCGCATGCAAATCGAGGTGAATATAAATGAGGTTTTTAAGGTCCCGGAGTCATAAAATTTAATTTAAAACAAGTGATTACCGTTATTTGGGTCATCAAATTCTCCACCTCTAAAACAACTGTTCGTCCTCGAACGGACAGAAGAAGGAAGTACCTGAGTCGGGGAAAAGGTAATGATAATGGCCCCGCATATCGGACTCGAACTCCTAGGTCGATGCCTTAGGAGGCTGACCTCTCCATTGAACACGAACATAAGGGAAACTCTTCGACCTTAGCTGACGGACTTGCCGGTCTAGAATAGCCACCGGCTCCTCCTCATAGGACAAGTCCTTGTCCAACTGGACAGTGCTAAAATCAAACACGTGGGTTGGATCGCCGTGATACTTCCGAATCATGGACACATGAAATACTGGATGCACGGCTGATGACCTCGGCGGCAAGGCAAGTCTATAAGCCACCTCTCCCACTCGATCAAGAATCTCAAACGGACCAATGAACTTAGGGCTAAGCTTGCCCTTCTTCCCAAATCTCATCATGCCCTTCATAGGCGACACCCGGAGCAAAACCCGCTCACCAACCATAAAAGCCACATCTCGAACCTTGCGATCTGTATAGCTCTTTTTCCTGGACTAAGCTGAACAAAACTTATCCTGAATGATCCTGACCTTGTCCAAGGCCTCCTGAACAAAATATGTACCCAACAACCGAGCCTCTACCGGCTCGAACCATCCAACCGGATATCGACATCGCCTCCCATATAAAGCCTCATAAAGAGCCATCTAAATGCTCGACCGGTAGCTGTTGTTATAGGAAAACTCTGCTAAGGGCAAAAATTGATCCCACTAACCTCCAAAGTCAATAACACAAGCTCGGAGCATATCCTCCAAAATCTGAATAGTCCGCTCAGACTGACCGTCTGTCTGGGAATGAAATGATATGCTCAACTCAACCTATGTGCCCAACTCACGTTGAATTGCTCTCCAGAAGTGTGAGGTAAACTGCGTACCCTGATCCGAAATGATAGATACGGGCTCACCATGAAGGCGAACAATTTCCCGAATATAAATCTCAGCTAACCTCTCAGAAGAATTAGAGACTGCCATAGGAATGAAATGCGCTGACTTGGTCAGCCTATCAACAATGACCCATACTGCGTCGAACTTCTTCCGAGTCTGTTGAAGCCCAGTAAAAAATTCCATAGTGATCCTCTCCCACTTTCACTCGGGAAGCTCAATCCTCTGAAATAAACCATCAGGCCTCTAATGCTCGTTCATAACTTGCTGACAATTCAGACACCGAGTAACATATGCAATGATATCTTTCTTCATTCTACGCCACCGATAATACTGCCACAAATCTTGATACATCTTTGCGGCACCCGGATGAATAGAGTACCGGGAACTATAGGTCTCCTCTAAGATCAACTCTCAGAGCCCATCCACATTAGGCACACAAACTCGACCTTGCAACCTCAAAACTCTATCATCATCTAAGGTAACATGTATGGCACCTCCACGCTGCACCGTGTCTCTAAGGACACACAAATGGGGATCATCAAATTGTTGATCGCGGATACGCTCCAATAGTGAAGAACGAGCGATGGTGCAAGCTAATACTCAACTAGGCTCAGAAATATCCAACCTCACAAACTGATTGGCCAAAGCCTGAACATCCAAAGCAAGCAGTCTCTCACTGACCGGAATATTGGCAAGACTGCCCATACTGGTTGACTTTCTACTCAAGGCATCGGCCACCACATTGGCCTTTCCCGAGTGATATAAGATAGTGATATCATAATCCTTCAGCAACTCCAACCACCTCCTTTCCTCAAATTCAACTCCTTTTGCTTGAACAAATACTGAAGACTCTTGTGATCAGTGAATACCTCACATGATACGCCATACAGATAATGCCTCTAAATCTTCAATGCGTGAACAATGGCTGCCAACTCTAGGTCATGAACCGGATAGTTCTTCTCATGAATCTTCAACTACCATGAAGCATAGGCAATGATATTGCCATCATGCATCAACACTACACCAAGCCCAATACGGGAAGCATCACAATAAACAGTATAAGGCCTTGAACCTGTGGGTAAAACCAACACCGGTGTCGTAGTCAGAGCTGTCTTGAGCTTTTGAAAGCTCGCCTCGCACTCATCCTACCACCTGAACTGGGCACCATTCTGGTCAATCTAGTCATCGGGCTGCAATAGATAAAAACTCCTCTATGAACCGACGATAGTAGCCTACTAACCCCAAGAAACTCCAAATCTCTATAGTTTATGCTGGTCTAGTTCAGTTCTCAACTGCCTCAATCTTCTTCAGATCAACTTGAATACCCTCTGCTAATACAACATGACCCAGAAATGTAACTGAACTCAGGCAGAACTCATACTTAGAGAACTTGGCATATAACTGACTATCCCTCAGAGTCTGAAGAACCACTCTAAGGTGTTGCTCGTGCCCCTCCTGGGTGCGGGAATATATCAATATATCATCAATGAATACTATCACGAATGAGTCCAAATAAGGCCTGAACACTCGGTTCATCAAGTCCATGAAAGGTGTTGGGGCATTTGTCAATCCGAATGACATAACCAAGAACTCATAATACCTGTACCGAGTGCAGAAAGCTATCCTAGGGACATCAGATGCCTTAATCCTCAATTGATGGTAGCCAGATCTCAAGTCAATCTTTGAAAATACCTTAGCACCCTAAAGCTGATCAAATAAATCATCAATCCTCGGCAGTGAATATTTATTCTTGATTATTACCTTGTTCAATTACCGGTAATCAATACACATTATCATTGACCCATCCTTCTTCTTGACAAATAACACCGGCGCACCCCAAGGCGAAGCAGTGGGTCTAATAAAACCTTTCTCTAGCAAATCATGCAACTGGTCATTTAACTCTTTCAACTCTGGCGGGGCCATAAGATATGGCGGGATAGAAATGGGCTGAGTGGCCGGAGCCAAATCAATACAAAAATCAATATCCTTGTCGAGTGGCATACCGACAAGTCTTAAGGGAAAACATCAGGAAACTCCCAAACAACGGGCACAGAATCAATAAAAGGGATCTCAGCACTGGAATCGCGAATATAAGCTAAGTAAGCCAAACACCCCTTCTCGACCATACGCTGAGCCTCCACATACGAGATAACACTGCGGATAGAATGACCTGGAGTACCTCTCCACTCTAAGAGAGGCATACCTGGCAAAGCTAGGGTCACAATCTTGGCATGACAGTCCAAGATAGAATGGTAAGGTGATAACTAGTCCATCCCCAATATAATATCGAAGTCAACTATGTCTAGAAGCAATAAATCTACACGAGTCTCAAGACCTCCAATCACTATAATACAAGAACGATGGACTCGGTCGACCACAATAGAATCACCCACAGGTGTAGACACAAAAATAGGAACACTTAATGGATCACTAGGCATAACCAAGAACGGTGCAAAATAAGATTATACATACGAATACGTAGACCCTCGATCAAATAACACTGATGCATCTCCATCACCAACCATTACTGTACCTATAATGACTGCATCTGAAGCCTCAGCCTCGGGCCTAGCCTAAAGAGCATAACAGTGGGGCTGGGCCCTACCACCCTAAACCATATCTCTAGGTCAATCTGTTGCTGGCTGGCATCCACCTCTAACGACCTGAGCTCCACCTCTAGGACCTCTACCTCCACCTCTAGCACCTCTACCTCCAACCCTAGCTGGCTGAGCGGGTTGTGGAACACTTGGTGCCTGAACCATAGCACGAGAACCCTGGTGCTGAGAACTGCTTGGTGCTCGAGGGCAAAATTTAGCAATATGACCAGTGCCACCACAAGTGTAACAAGCCTTCGGCTGCTAAGTCTGCTGGCCTTGTCGACCTGAATGGACACCACGGAAACTCTAAAGTGGCGGAGCACTGATAGGAGCTGGCGGTGCACTAAATGGCTGCTGATCAGAATAGTGTGTATGAGAGCCATAGCCACCTGATGCACCATGAGAAACCTGGAGTGCTGACTGAAAAGGCCTAGGAGGATGGCCTCTACCATATGAATCTCTACCTCCAGACGAGGTGCCACTGAATCAGCCTGAATGACGGGTTCAATATGTAGGTTGCAGTCAATAACGCATCTCCCAAAAGGATATAGGTAAATTTGCCTACGCCATCATGGACCTTATCATGTCCAGTAGTGTTCTATTCCTTCTTTCTACTGCACCTTTTTTTGAGGTGTGTAAGGAATAGTTAATTGTTTGATGATTCCTTTTTCATTGCAGAATCCTTCAAATTCTTTTGAAATATATTCACATTCTCTATCAGTTCTTAAGGTCTTAATATTTTTGTCTAATTGATTCTCAACTTCATTCAAATATTTTTTAAAGCATTCTAGTGCTTCAGATTTATGAGAAATCAAATAGACATAACCAAAGTGTGTGAAATCATCAATGAACGTAAAGAAATATAAAGCACCTGACCTAGCCATCACATTCATTGGACCATAGATATCAGAATGGATTAATTGCATGGAAAATCAGCTCTCTTAGCCTTTCCAAATGGTTTACGTGTAATCTTTCCTTCAAGATAATTCTCACAAGTTGGCATTTCAATTTTAGAGAAAAAAACTAAATGTCCTTCCTTAGCCAATATATTCATTCGATCCTGCCCTATGTGACCTAATCATACATGACATGTAATAACATTAACATCATTGTTACTAGAATAACATGCCATAACACAACAGTCATAATAGTTATACGTAGAAGGATTACAATCTAACATAATAAAACCATCATAACAATGTCCAAAACCATAAAAAATACTATCTTGAGTAATTCTAAGACCATTGCGACTAAAGTTCAAATTGAAATCTAAATCTAGAAGAATAGACACAGAGAATAAGTTTTATCGAATCTCTGGAACATACAAAACGTCATGCAACGTCAAATATCGGCCACCACGCATGTCCATTCTTCAAGTGCTTATCCCATTGACTTCAAGCTTTGTATTATTTCCAACATATACATGCTTTGATCCAGGTGGAACTCGGCGAAACTCTATAAATGCTTCTCTATCGCGGCTCACATGGTCGACGGCCCCTGAGTATACAATCCACACATAATAAGATTCAGTTAGTAAAACAGTGCTACAAACATATATAGCATTAAGAGATGCATTTTGAAATGCTACCTTTTTTGGCTCAGTGCACTCACAAGCAAAATGCCCTGGGACTTTGCAATTGTAGCACTTCATCTTGCTCTTGTCTTTCTTATTATAGAAGCGTTTTCCTTTCTTGGAATTTGGCTTATTTCTTTTCTTGGAGGCTCCTTCTCAGGTCTCCTTACCTTTTACATCATTTTTTCAGTTTCTCTTGCGTTTGAAGCTTGATCTCTGTGTACCACTTGATTCTTCCACAAAGGTATTAGGTACAGCTTTAGCAGCACCAAGTCGCTTGTCTTTAATCTCCACATGACGGGCAATATCAGCAAAAGTTTTGATGCTATCATTGCGGGTCAAGTTAATCTTTAGATGTTCCCAATTATTAGGAAGAGACCGAATCACTGTCTGAACCTGTCGTTTATCAGAGAGGACATGGACAACACTTTTGAGTTGAGAAATCATATTTGACATCACCCTGAGATGTTGCTTGGTATCGTGATCATGATGTTTTGTACCTGTCAAAATTAATTGCCAGCCGTCTAAGTCGAGTCACAATCGTACCCCCACATACCTCTCTTAAATGTGCCCACATGGCTTGAGCCGTAGGATATTGCTCACATTCATGGATAAGATCATAAGCAACTGAACTTATAATAATTCCACGTGCAGTGGAATCTTTCTTTTTCCAAACATTGCAAGTTTCCAGATCCCTCATGCATTGGGTAGTGTTATCCTCCTCTGGGTGACTCATAAGATGGCTAATACTTTCAAGAGCATCTTGCTTTTCGAGTACATACCACATCTTACTACTCCAGATGTTGTAATTTTCACCATTCAGTTTGTCACCTTGTTCAAGTCAGCAATGATACTTTTCGATGTCATGTCTATTATTAGAGACAATATTAGAAGTTTAACTCATCAATGTATACTTAGTCAATTTATGCATGTGATTACACACTTAAGTAAATTAATTATAATATTAATTCTATATTTAGTATAGAACCGAACGGTCACTACGTTTCCATTCAGCATCTATATCTAAATATCTTAATTAATATTAAAATCACTTCTTAGTGTGTACTTTATTTCAAGTCTCAATCAATTACACAAAAAAAATACATAATGTATGTAACTAGTGAGACAAATAACACAATTAAAATTTCATTAAGACAAAACACATAATAACAATTTACATGTTTGCTAGGACATACATGTACCAATCGAACACTAACTCTTTCTCATATACGCTAAAAGGTGCACTAGGCCAAACATCATGATAAATCTCAGTTAAAATTTTACCCCAAGGCTCTCGAAGAGAGTCCGCTAAAATAGCTAATGCTTTCCAATCAGTAATTTCTATGTAATTAGCCAATTCAACTTTTTTTTAACCTAAAAAGGTATACATGTTCAGGAACGAAAGCATCAGGGCTCATTTTAAATTCCTTAAACTCCCTAAAAAAAATTCTCTTTCCCTTCGTTCAGCCCTTCGATCCCTTAACTCATTTTGTCTCACCTTGGGACATTCCTAATGACTTCTAGCTTTGAGTCTAAATCATTATAGAAATAAGTCATGCGACGACGTACCTTTCTACGTTGTCCCCTTCCTTGACTTCGAGAACTCCCACTTGGAGTAATTTGAACTTGTCCTTATTCAGCCATATCTGAAATAGGACCAAGGAAACAATAAGAATGGCTACAACCATACAATGTGACAACATATGTCACAATAACTCGTAGAAGTACATCAATTTAAGGGAGTAATGCTAAACTAATTTTCTATATTAAGTAGATAAAAAATTACTTTTCCAGTTTCAACAAGTGAAAGAATATTATGAGAGCAGAATTCTTATGATCCAGAAACACAAATTTAACATGCCTAATTCAAATTCAGAAAAGTCCCACACAGTAGGTACTTCAACCAGGTAATTGTAATTATCCTACCGATCGTTTTATGAATTTTAACCCTGTTTCCCCAATTTCTGCTTCTTTATGTCTTGTTTAGCTATATTATCTGGTAATGGATTGGTCGGTTCTGGTTCGGAGAGGTTTTAAAGTTATGAGACACTTAGTCTCTTTTGAGTAAGCTTAAGTTGAAAAAGTCAACCGGATATTGACTTATGTGTAGGAGGTCTCAGATGTGAATTATAACGGTTCGTATAGCTCACGTTAGATGATCTTGGGCTTAGGAGCATGTTCGAAATGTGGTTTGGAGGTCCATGGTTGATTTAGGTGTGAATTGGCAAAATTGGAAATTTGGCATTTTCCGGTCGGCGGTGGAAATATTGATATAGGGGTCGGAACGGAATTTCGGAAATTGGAGTGGGTCCTTAGTTTCATTTATGACGTGTGTACAAAATTTTAGGCCATTCAGAGTTGATTTTATAGGTTTCGGCGTCGTTTGTAGATTTTGAAAGTTCTAAGTTCTTAGGCTTGAATCCGAGGTTGATTTGGTGTTTTGATGTTGTTTGGAGTGATTCGAAGGTTCGACTAAATTTTAATGATATTATGGAATGTGTTGGCATGTTTGGTTGAGGCCCAGAGGGCTTCGGGTGAGTTTCGGGTGGTTAACGGGTCATTTCGGACTTTGGAAAGGTAGAAGATGTTCTGGCATTTTGTTGCAGAGATTTGTTCTTCGTGTTCGCGAAGGGGAGCTCGCGTTCGCGAAGAGTATTTGGAGATTGAGGGGGAAATTGGTCTTCACGTTCGCGAAGTATGGGATGCATTCACGAAGGGTTAGGAGCAGAGTGCATAGCGGACGCGAGATTTGTAATGTGCTCGTGAAGAAGAGAAAAGGTTGGTGGGACCCCATTCATTTGGCCTACACGTTCGCGAGGGTGAGGTCGCGTTCACGTTAAGGAGTCTCAGTAAAGCTTCACGTTCTAGAGAAGTATGTCGCATTTGCATAGAAGGGATTCTGGTCAGAGGAAATTTTTGTTTCGTGAATGCGAGAAGGTGGTCGCGTTCGCGATGAAGGTAGCATCTGGGCAAAAACTTTAAGTTAAAAATCAAGGGTTTTGGTCCACAATCTCAAAATTCGTTAGAGAGCTTGGGAGAAGGCGATTTTGAAGGGTATTTTCATATTATTGATTGGGGTAAGTGTTCTTCACTCAACTTTTGTTAAATCCTATGATTATGTATTGATTTTTATCATTTAATTTGGGAATTTGGGGGGGGGAGG
>MU676020.1:203490-228491 GCA_026770625.1 Nicotiana glauca
GAACGAAGAAAATTTGGAGAGTTGAATTGGGGATTTGAGGAGCCATTTGAGGTTCGATTTTGATGTTCTTAGTATGTATAGACTCGTGGGAGGATGAGGATTCTTGTGATATATTTTTTATCGAAATTCGATACGTGGGCCCCGGGGGGCGGGTTTGAGCAAATTCGGGATTTTTGGTCTAATTTGGTAATTTCAGTATGGATTTCATTCCTTTAGCGTATATTGATGATAATATACTGATTTTGGTTAGAGTCAGAGCATTTGGAGGCCATATCGAGAGGCAAGGACATCGCTGGCTAGAGTTTGGATTGGCTTGAGGAAGTAACGCTTCTAAACTTGGTTCTGAGGGTTCGAAACCCCGAACTATGTGTTCTATGATTACTATTGAGGTGACTCAAATGCCAAGTGACGGGCGTGTGGGAGTGCACTGTGAGAAATGCAGCCTGGATCATTCTAGAGCACCGTTTAGAGACTCTTTCTTGCTGATATCTGCATTGTACTTATGTGATTAAGTTAATGAGCTGAAAATCATGCCAATTATCATGTTAAGGCTTCACACCAATACTGTAGAGACCCGAGAAGTCGTTTCTTGATGTCATATAATTAGCTTCATTGATATTATGTCCTATTCATGCATATTATATCATGCCTCAGTCTCGATTATTGTTATTTGACACATTATATCATTATCGAGCTAGTATCATGACATTTTTGAGCCCGTGTGTGTGAGACTGAAGAGTGATGACTGAGTGAGGTCGAGAGTCTGATATTGAGTGACAGTATGGGATTGAGTTGCACGCCGAAGCGAGATGTTGAACATTCCTTCGTTAGCTTGTTGTAGCATTTGGGCTAAGAGAGAAGCCCATCCGGAGTCTTTACACCCCCCAGTGAGCGTAGTTGATATTATTGAGAGATGGATCTTCCCTAGACATGGATCTTGTCCGAAGTACTTATTATCTAGAGATGAATAATCAAAGATTTTCTATCATTTTCCCCCAAAAAGTCAAAAACCGACCTCGGGCCTGCTTTGTCAAAACCCGAACTTTGGACCAAAACTCGATTACCCATTCACCCCCAAGACCAGATAAATAATTGGTTTTGGAATCCGACCTCAAATTGAGGTCTAAATCCCCAATTTATAAAAATCCCTAATTCTACCTAAACCCCAATTTTTACCATAGAAATCATAGATTTTTGGTTGGAAATTCATGAAATGTGATGGGAAAGTGAAAGAAAATGGATTAGGACCACTTACCGAAGGTTTGGGAAAGATTTGGTTGTGGGAGAGTCGTCTCTAGGGTTTTAGGATTTGAGAGATGTGAGAAATGGGTGAAAATCCCGTCCAAGTTCCATTTTGAACAGTTGCAAATGTCGCATTTGTGATAGGAGCTTCACAATTGCAAAGCTTGTAAATGCGAGACATGCTTCACAAATGCGTACCTGTTGTAGACCCTCCAAGTTGACTTCGCAGATCCGAAGGAATATTCGCAAATGTGAAGGAATGTTTGCAAATGTGAACATGCTGGCCTAGGCTTTGGATCACATTTATGATGAAAAGCACGCAATAGCCAAGCCTGTGAAGCTCGCAATTGCCAAGCCTAATCTCGCAATTGCGAGATAAGAGGCATGCAAGAGCTGAAGCATACCGGCAATATTTTTTCTAAGTCCAAAACACGTCGTGGTCTATCCAAAGCTCACCCGAGCTCTCGAGGCTCGAAACTAAACATGCACACAAGTCTAAAAACATCATACGGACTTGCTCATGCGATCAAATCGCCAAAATAACATCTTAAACAACGAATTTTACACTAAAACTCATGAAAACCTCAAGATAGTTCAAAATTTCTAACTTTTCAACCAAAGGTCTGAATTACATCAAATCACCTCCGTTTTTCACCAAATTTCACAGATAACGCTTAAATATTATAATGGGCCTGTAGCAGGCTTCGGAACCAAAATATGAGCCTGATACCAACAATATCAAACATTATTAAATTGTCAAAACCATCATATTTTCCAGTTATCAATTTTCTTCAAAAATTTATTTCTCCATCTAGGGACCTCGGTATTTGATTCTAGGCATACGCCCAAGTCCCATATTTTACTATGGACCTCCCGGGACCACCGAAACACGGGTCCGGATTCGTTTACCAAAAATATTGATTGAAGTCAACTAAAATCATCTTTTTAAACCAAAAATCATCATTTCTTAAATTTTTCACACAAAATCTTTCCGGTGTCGCGCTTGGACTGCGCACGCAAATCAAGGAGAGATAAAAGGAGGTTTTAAAGGCCTCTGAACACGGAAATGGATTCTAAAATAAAAGATGACCTTTTGGGTCGTCACATTCTCCACCTATAAAACAATCATTCGTCCTAGAACGTACATAGAAAAGCACATAAGTCGGTGGAAAAATGGGGATGTTGGCTCCGTATATCGGACTTAGACTTCCAGGTAGCTGCCTTAACAGGCTGACCCCTCTACTACACAACAACCGATGGATAACTCTTTGATCTCAACTGTCGAACCTGCCGGTGTAGAATAGCTACCGGTTCCTCCTCGTGGGTCAAATCCTGGTCCCATTGGACAGTGTTGAAGGCTAATACGTGGGATGGATCTCTGTGATTCTTCTGAAGCATGGACACATAAAACAATGGATGCACAGCTAATACACCCAGTGGCAATGCAAGTCTATAATCCATCTATTCCACTAGATAAAGAATCTCAAAAGGCCCGATGAACCTAGGGCTTAGCTTGTCTTTCTTCTCAAATCTCATCACTCCCTTCATGGGCGACACTCGAAGCAACACTAGCTCTCCGACCATGAATGCCACATCACGAACCTTGTGGTCGGCATAACTCTTTTGCCTGGACTGAGTTGTACGGTGCCTATCCTGAATGATCTTAACCTTGTCTAAAGGGTTCTGTACCAAATTCGTACCCAACAATCGAGCCTCCCCCGGCTCAAACCACTCAATTGGCGATCGACACCGCTTACCATATAATTCCTCATAGGGAGCCATCTGGATGCTCGACTGATAGTTGTTGTTGTAGGCAAACTCCGCTAAACCTCCAAAGTCAATAACACAAGCGCGAAACATATCAGTATGCTCGGACTGTCTGTCCGTCTGAGGATGAAATGCGGTGCTCAACTCGACGCGAGTACCCAACTCACGCTATATTGCCCGCCAGAAATTCGAGGTAAACTGTGTACATCGGCCCGAAATCATAGACAAGGGCACACCATGAAGACAAATAATCTCCCGAATATAGATCTCTTCCAACCGCTCCGAAGAATAGGAAACTGCCAGAGGAATAAAATATGCTAACTTAGTCAGCGTATCAACAATAACCTATACCGCATCAAACTTCCTCTGAGTTCGTGGGAGTCCAACAACGAAGTCCATAGTGATATTCTCCCACTTCCACTCAGGAATCTCAATCTGCTGGAGCAAACCACCAGGTCTCTAATGCTCGTACTTTACCTGCTGACAGTTCAAACACCGAGCTACATATGCAACAATATCCTTCTTTATCCTCCTCCACCAGTAATATTTCTGCAAATCCTGATATATCTTGGAGACGCCTGAATGAATAGAATATCGGGAACTATGGGCCTCATCTAGAATCAACTCACGAAGTCCATCCACATTAGGCACACAAACTCGACCATGCATCCTCAGAACTCCATCATCTCCAACTGTAACCTACTTGGCACCACCGTGTCGCATTGTGTCCCTAAGGACAAGCAAATGAGGATCATCATAATGCTGATCCTTGATACGCTCAAATAATGAAGATCGGGCGAATGTACAAGCTAGAACACGGCTGGGCTCCGAGACATCCAATCTCACGAACTGATTGGCCAAAGCCTGAACATCCAAAGCAAGCGGTCTCTCACCGACTGGAATATATGCCAGGCTACCCATACTAGCCGACTACCTACTCAAAGCATGGCCACCACATTGGCCTTCCCAGGGTGATACAAGATGGGGATTTAATAGTCTTTCAATAGCTCCAACCACCTCCTCTACCTCAAATTTAGCTCCTTCTACTTGAACAAATATTGTAGACTCGTGTGATCTGTGAACACCTCACATGACACGCCATATAAATAATGCCTCCAAATCTTCAACGCATGAACAATGGCTGCTAGCTCCAAATCATGAACCAGATAATTCTTCTCGTGAATCTTCAACTGTCGCGAGGCATAAGCAATAACCTTGCTATTACGCATCAACACCGCACCAAGCCCAATACGAGATGCGTCACAATATACTGTATATGGCCCTGAACCTGTGGGCAAAACTAACACTGGTGCAATAGTAAAATTTGACTTGAGCTTCTGAAAGCTTGTCTCACACTCATCCGACCACCTGAACTGGGCACCCTTCTGGGTCAACCTGGTCATCGGGGCTGCTATGGATGAAAACCCCTCCACAAATCGACGGTAATAACCCGCCAAACCCAAGAAACTCCGAATCTCTATAGCTGATGTGGGTCTAGGCCAGTCCTTGACTGCCTCAATCTTCTTAGGATTCAACTGAATACCCCCTACTAATACAACAAAACCCAAGAAAGCAATTGAAGTCAACCAAAACTCATATTTCAAAAACTTAGCATATAACGGAGTGTCTCTCAGATTCTGAAGATTAGAAGATGTTGCTCGTGCTCCTCTCGGGCCGGCTGCGCAAGTAGATCAAAATATCATCAATGAAGACAATAACGAAGGAATCAAAATACGGCCTGAACATTCGGTTCATCAAATCCATAAATATTGTTGGGGAATTTGTCAACCCAAATCATATCACCAAAAACTCATAATGCTTATACCGAGTGCGAAAAGCTGCCTAAGGGACATTGGATGCCCTAATCCTCAACTGATGGTAGCTAGATCTCAGATCAATCTTTGAAAATACCTTGGCACCGTGAAGCTGGTCAAGCAAATCATCAATCCTCGGTAGGGGATACTTATTCTTGATGGACCTTGTTCAACTGTCGATAATCTATACTCATCGACCTATCCTTTTTCTTAACAAAAAACATCGGCGCACCCCAAGTGAGACACTAGGTCTAATAAAGCCCTTATCGAGAAAATCTTGCAACTGCTCCTTCAATTCCTTCAACTCTGGAGGAGCCATACGATATGGAGAAATAGAAATGGGATGAGTGCTCGGAGCCAAATCAATGCAAAAGTCAATATTCCTGTCGGGTGGCATCCCCGGCAGGTCTGCAGGAAACACCTCTAGAAACTCCCAAACAACTAGCACAGAGTCCATAGAAGCAACCTCAACACTAGAATCACGAACATAAGCCAACTATGCCAAACACCCCTTCTCGACTATACACCGAGACTTCATATAAGAGATACACATGCTGGTAGAGTGACCAGGAGTCCCTCTCCACTCCAGTCAAGGAAATCCCAGGAATGATAAGGTCACGGTCTTGGCGTGACAATCCAATATGGCATGATAAGGTGACAACCAATCCATCCCCAAAATGACATTGAAATCCACCATGTCGAGAAGTAGGAGATCTCCACTAGTCTCAAGACCCCCAATGACAACCACAAACGAACGATAGACATGATCAATAACAATAGAATCACTCAGCGGTGTAGATACATATACAGGAGAACTCAAAGAATCACGAGGAACAACCAAATATGAAGCAAAATAAGAAGACACATTGGAGTATGTAGACCCTGGATCAAACAGAATTGAAGCATCTCTACTAAAAACTGAAACAATACCTGTGATAACACTATCGGAGAACTCAGCCTCAGGACTGGCTGGAAAATCATAACATCGGGGCTAGGCCCCACCACCCTGAACTATACCTCTGGGACGTCCTCCTACTGGCTGGACTCCACCTCTAGCGGCTCGTCCTCCACCTCTAACGGTCTAACCTCCACCTCTAGCGGGTTGACCCCTGCCTCTGGCTCCCTAAGCCATACCTCTAGTTGGCTGGGTAGGCGGTGTCTAAATCATGGCACGAGAACTTTGTTATTGCGACTTAGCACCCACCAGTCTCGGACAAGCCCTCCGGATATGCCCATACTCACCACACTCAAAACATCCATTCGAATACTGCAGTTGGGGAAATTGAGATTGAACCTAACAAGTCGGATGACCGCGATAATAACTCTAAAGATGATGTGCTATAATAGGAGTTGGTTGTGCACTATGGGTTGGATGTCCTGAAGGAGGTACATAAGGACCATGACTCCATGAAGCTCCTTGAGATGTCTAGATTGCAGAATGAAATGGCCTGAGATGATGGCCTCTACTAAAAGTACATCGACCTCCATATGAGGTCCCACTAAATCCACCGGAATGATTAAGCCTCTTGTCAGACCCCTGACCACTACCCTGATCTAACATCGTCTCGACTCGTCGGGCCACATTGGCCGTATCCTGGAAGGAAATCTTACTCCCTGTCTCCTTAGCCATCTGCAATATGATAGGATGAGCGAGTCCCTCAATAAAACTCCCTACCCTCTCTCTCAGTGGGAAATATAAGGAGATCATGAAAGGCCAAGTAAATAAATATAGTCTCGTATTGAGTGACGGTCATAGAACCCTACTAGAGGCATTCTAACTGCCTCTGATAGTCCTCTTTCTGAGTGATAGGGAGAAACTTCTCCAAAAATAGCTGAGAAAATTTATCCCAAGTCAAAGCAGTTGACCTAACTAGTCTAGCCAAACAAAAATCCTTCCACTATTTCTTTGTGGAACTTGACAAGCAAAACGTAGCAAAGTCGACCCCATTGGTCTCCACTACCCTCATATTCTGTAGAACCTCATGGAAACTGTCCAAATAGTCTTGGGGATCCTCTAAAGATGTTCCGTCATAGGTAGTAGTGAAAAGCTTGGTGAACCTGTCCAATCTCCACAAAGCATCGGAGCACATAGTTGATCCATCACCGGTCTGCGCTACAACACCCGACAGAACTACCCCAGCTGGTTGAGCTACTGGAATCTGAAACTGGGGAGCCATCTGCTCCGGAGTGTGAGTAGTGGGAGTCTGTGCTCCTCCCCCAGCCCGAGAGACAGCTGGTGCTACAGGAAGTATGCATTCCTGAGTGGCACTCTCCATAAGGCCCACTAGACGGACCAGAGCATCATGGAGTACCGGGGTAGCGATGAACCCCTCTGGAACCTGAGTTGGGCCCGTTGGAACGGTCTGGGCCGAAACCTCATCATCAAACTCTACCTGAGGCTTCGCCGCTAGTGTTGCTGCTCTAGATTGTACCCTGACCCTACCTCGGCCTCTAGCACGACCTCGGCCTCATCCTCTACCCCTCGTAAGAGCCGCCACTGGGGGATCAGGCTGTTGATCAGTTGATGAAGCAGTACGCATTCTCTCCATCTGCGAAAGAACAGAGTAAAGAGTTCAATTAGCATTGAGAGATCAAACCGCACAACAGAGATGAATAGAAGTGAAATTGTTCTTAACTATGTAGCCTCTAGGGGATAAGCACAGACGTCTCTGTACCGATCCCTCGGACTCCACCAAGCTTGTCTATGAATAGTGAGACCTCAGCAACCTCGTACTTTTATACCAACTTGTCACGACCCAAATTTGCCACTATCGGGACCGTGATGACGCCTAACATTGCACTCTTTATGCAAGCCAATGTTTCAGAATATTTCACCTTTTTATTTCATCTTTTAACAATTTAAAACTTAACAATAATAAATCAGCAAAAATAAATGTGAAAGAACAAGTTTAAAAGGTTATCTTTGAGCTAATAACAAAAACGTAATAAATTCCACCCAGAACTGGTGTCACAACCCACGAACAGTCTATGAATACTACAAATAATAGTCTGAACAAGATTTACATCTGTCTCGGAAGTAGATAAAACAAAAATAAAGTAGGGTAGAATGGGACGTCAGGGCATGTGGGCGTTTGCAGGACTACCTTGGGTCTCCTATGGACTGAAGGCATCAACCTTGAACTCTGGTTAGCCACTAGCTCTGTAATTTGCACACGAAGTGCAGATTACAGTATCAGTACAATCGACCCTATGTACTGGTAACTGCCGATCCTAACCTCGATGAAGTAGTGACGAGGCTACGGCGGGGCATAACAATATGTATATAACCTGCAATATTTTGGAATAAATAGAAAAGAAGTCTAGAATGAAATATAACTGGAACTTGCATTAGAGAAATACAGAACCCATCCATTCTACTAGTATTCAACTATAACCAATCCTTAGAGAGTTCCAACGTCTGATTAATTAAATTCAACATAAATGAATTCCAAAAACAATAACTGATGTGGCGTGCATTTCGATCCCACCATATAAACAATAAAAATATCAATATGCATCCTTATTCCCCATTGTTACGGTGTGCAACCCTATCCCACTTGTCTACCCTTATTACTCCTCAACACATATCACTCGTATTTCTCTTGTTGCGGCACTCGACCCGATCCCATTTGTCCACCCTTATTACTCCTTGTTGCAGTGCGCAATTCGGTCCCACCAGACAATCGCATTTCTCCATTATTCCTCCTATTGCGGCGCTCAACCCGATCCCATATATATATATATATATATATATCAACACCAATCACAAAATAATAAAGACAAGGTGTTTCACAAGCTAACTCAACTTTCCCACATTGCTTATACTTCAATCCACACAATGAAATATCACTACGATTATGAAACTTCATAAGTGGAAACTACTCAACGAGACCGACCAAGATGCACCAATAAACCAATATAAGCCAACAGGGTAATGAAACGAAACCATGGAGCAATTAAATACTTCAATAACGAGAACAACAGTTAATATAAAGTAATTAGACATGAAAATATTTATGAGCAAGTAGCAACTGAGGCAGGATAGCAATATAAAGGGGGGCGGGGAAGGGAACAGGCAAAAATGATAATTTGGTGGCGCATAGGTACTCGTCACCACACCTATATTCCAAACACATGTAATTTCACATAGCACATAAGTCGGGGATCCCTAGTCCCTCAAGTCAGGGTTAGACCAAACACTTACCTCAAGCCAACGGGTAATTCAACACTCAATCACCGCTTTACCTCTCGATTCCACCACCAATTCACTCGTATCTGGCCATAATTAATTCAATAACATCAATAAACACTAAAGGAAACAATTCAAATGCATAATCATAGATTTTCTAATATTTTACCCCAAAAAGTCAAAAACTGACCCTAGGCCCGCTTGGTCAAAATCCGAAGTTCGGACCAAAACCCGATTACCCATTCACCCATGAACCCGGATATACAATTGGTTTTGGAATCCGATCTCACATTGAGGTCTAAATTCCCAATTTATAAAAATCCCTAATTCTGCCCAAACCCCCAATTTTTACCATATAAAGATTAGATTTTTGGTTGGAAATTCATGAAATGTGATGGGAAAGTGAAAGAAAATGAATTAGGATCACTTACCGAAGGTTTGGGGAAGATTTGGTCTTGGGAGAGTCGTCTCTAGGGTTTTAGGATTTGAGAGATGTGAGAAATGGGTGAAAATCCCATCCAAGTTTCATTTTGAACAGTTGCAGATGTCGCATTTGCAACAAAGCTCGCAAATGCGAGACAGGCTTCGCAAATGCGAACCTGCTGCATGTCTGCTACTGTCGCAATTACAAACAATGTGTCGCAATTGCGAATGCTGACCCTCCCTGTTGACTTCGTAAATGCGAACATGCTAGCCCGGCCTTTGGATCGCATTTGCGATGAAAGGCTCGCAATTGCCAAGCCTTTGAAGCTCGCAATTGTGAAGCCTGATCTCGCAATTGCGAGATCAGAGGCATGCAAGAGCTGAAGCATACCTGCAATATTTTTCCTAAGTCCAAAACATCCTGTGATCTATCCAAAACTCACCCGAGCTCTCGGGGATCCAAACCAAACATGCACACAAGTCTAAAAATATCATATGAACTTACTCGTGCGACCAAATCGTCAAAATAACATCTTAAACAACGAACTTAACACCAAAACTCATGAAATTCTCAAGGTAGTCCAAAATTTCTAACTTTTCAACCAAAGGCCCGAATTACATCAAATCAAAGATAATGCTAAAATATTATAACGGACCAGTACCGGACTCCAGAACTAAAATACGAGCCCGATAACAATAATATCAAACATTATTAAATTGTCAAAAATCATAAAATTTTCGAGTAATCAATTTTCTTCAAAAATTTATTTCTCGGGCTAGGAACCTCGAAATTTGATTTCGGGCATAGGCCCAGGTCCCATATCTTACTATGGACCTCCCGGGACCGCCAGAACACGGGTCCGGGTTCATTTACCCAAAATATTGACCGAAGTCAACTAAAATCATCTTTTTAAGCCAAAAATTATTATTTCGTAAATTGTTCAAACAAAAGCTTTCCAGTATCGCGCCCGGAGTGCGCACGAAAATCAAGGAGAGGTAAAAGAGGTTTTCAAGGCCTCAAAATACGGAAACGGATTCTAAAATAAAAGATGACATTTTGGGTCATCACATAAATAGTTCTACATATTTTAAAGAAAATTCAATATAGAGTCTTAAAAATATAAATAAAATTTATATATTTATATGTCGGTTCGGTTTGATTTTTTTTACTCTTTATCAAACCAAGTCAAACTAAACCTAGTCAAATTTTTTAATCGATTTAGTTTGATTTTTCGGTTTGGTGCAATGTCCGATTTGAGTTAACACGCCTACGGCTCTAGCTGTGACATTTGACACTAGAATACAAAATGGAAGAACTGGAAGTATGCATATACTAAAGTAGTAAAGTACCACATGAATAAAAGTCAGCTACATTTAATGGCTACATCTTTGCAGTAGCATGATCCAATCTGCTAATATCTGTAACAGGTAAATTGTTTAGTCTCGTGGATTTGGATCTAGCTAGTTGGTTTACTTTTTTTCTTTTTGCATAGAAAATCTTTGACAAAATCATTTGCTTGATTTTTGGACTATTTGTTATCCCACACCCAATTTCCAGCTATGTCAAAGTTGCCAGTATAAATGCACATCAAAATGACACTTAATTATCATCCTATAGTGGCAAAATGATGAACAAAAGGCAGAATCTCTCTGCTTTGTATTTCATGCTCATCTTCATACTTCTACGTAGTGTTTTTTCACGCGCAGTGCCAGAAACTAGAGATACAATTATGCGCAAAACAACTTACCCTTCTTCTTCTTCTTCTACTTCTTTGATTAATCATCGCAGAGAAATGATAAACGAGATTGAGGAGGAGAGAGGGTGTGTTAAAGCTTGCATTCTTGAAAATGAATGTAACAATGAGAGAAGTGATTTTTATGTGTACCATGTTTGTGTTGATGTATGTATTAAGAGCTGCAGAGGGTATGGCAAAGAATTGCTTCAACTTCCTATAATATGAATATGGATTTAGCTTTCAACACTGATTGTACTAACAATGTAGTATGTTACTTTCCGTATTTTTCAGGTTATTAATCCAACTTATGGATGATCAAATGTTATCTTTTAGATGAACTAATAGTTTACATATTTATACTATCAGTATATGAAAGTTACGACTTAAACTTTATGTATATTATTGATATTGCGCTTTGCTTCATGTCTATTAGCAGGCTAAGCAGAAATTCGACACAAGTTATCTCACTAAAGTGAAAAGTAAATGTGCTTTTCTCACTAATGTTTTCTTTGTTAGACTATATAAGTAATATCATAAAATGCATTTTTTCCTCTATTATAACAAGGGGCGGAGCACAAGTCTACTTAGTTCGACCGAATCCAGTAGCTTTTATTCAAATAGTATATGTGATAATTTTTAAATTCATGAAATATGTATAAATATTAAATCTAAAAATCAGTCATTAACACGTGAAGTCGTGATCCCAAAATCTAGAACTGATAAAGTTAAAATCTTAGCTCCGCCTCTGATTAGAACCGCAAGTTTCAGCGTAACCTTGCATAATCTGCTGTATTATATAATTAGACCCTAATACAGATACCAGAACTACACTACATGTTGCTAAAGCATCAGAACTATAAGTTAGTGACATTTCCTATATAGACGAATTGCAATATTCAGGAACAAAATTTTCGCCGCATTTGCTTAACACAAAAAAACTGGAAAGCCAGAGAAAGAAGACTATATGCAACATCACATCTAATTTCTAAAAGTAAAAATAAAATAAAATCCCTTGAATAGACAGACCATATCAAACATGACTCATTCTTCCCTTCCCTAGTGGATTCTGTTCTTTTTCTTTTTCTTGTGAATGTTTTAATATAGCTATTTATTTTACTTGAATAATTCCTGCACTAACCAACTTCTGGATCTTGTTCATCACAAGGGGGTTCTTCATATGTTCTTGTGCAGCTTTGGGGTTCTCCTGGAAGTCAACTAATACCTGCACGAGAACACGATATTCGGATAACAATATCAACATGCTTCAATAAGCCTACCAATATTACAATGTACCAAACTTTACCTGTCTCATTACTGGATCTGTAAGGATGTTTTGAATTTCCGGGTCCTGCATCGCCTTGGCCTGCGGAAAATAATTTGATAGGAGTGTCACCATACAAAAGTTGCAACCAACTAAAGCAAGAATAGATAATGTGAGATGAAATTATACCTGTCTCTCTTTGAGCTCCTCCGGAGTTAGATCACCACGTGATGCCTTGTTTATTTGTTCTACACATCTGCAAAACAAAATCCAACACTTCAAGTTATTACATTAACTCATAGCACGCCTCAACAACACTTTCAGCGTATAACCACAAAGTCTCTTGGATTCAAATTCCCATTGTTAATTTGCTGAATGAATATCCAATGGAAGAAAGATGATCAGGTATCCAAGAATATCAGTCAGATACCCAACAATAGTCCTATTCTAAGAATCAAATATACAAGAAACTCAAAGGTCACTGAGAACATTAAAATGAAGCAATAGCGAAGATAAAAGGAAAATAACAGAAATTTTTCTTTACCTCCTGACACCATCTAGCAGTTCCTGATTTTGAGCATCATGCTTCAACCCCTGCTGGTAAGTTTCCAAGGCTTTCTCATACTCCTTCATAAAGAACTGAATAGCACCCTTTCTAGTGTAACCTTTCGCAAATGTTGGATCAAGCTCGATGCATTTTTCTGCATCTTTAAGACCCTCCGGCAATGCACCTAATTTTGTGTAGCAGGCAGCCCTGTTGCTGTATGCCTGACGTAAAGAAGAAGATGCAACACATCAACTAAAGTTTACAACAAGAAATAGGCAAAATCACTAGATTCTACAGAGGAACAAAAGATGGAAGGAGGCAATACCCTTGGATCTTTGGGATTCCTCCTCAAGGATTCTGTATAGTGCTTAACTGCATCAGGATACTTCTGCTCTTTGAAAAACTGGTTACCTGTAACAAAGAAGTTATTTTCACAGACTAAGAAAGGACACAAGTAAGAGAAGCCGTAACAGCAATAGAGGTACCTTTCTCACGCTCCTCATCTGCTATTTGTGGATCGTAATACTCTTGCTGCTCCAATTCTTTCTTCGCCTTCTCAGCATCATTGAGTTTTTTCAGTGTATCAGGATTACGGTGTTCGGTAAGAGCTTTCTGGAAAGTCTCAATAGCAGATTCATAATCCTTTGAAGTTTTTGCCATCTTTACTAGGGCAGTTCCCTTTCGAGTGAGAGCTCTTGCAATCATCTTATAGTCTGACCTGAGCTCCCTTCCCCTTTCAACAGCTTTGTCACAATCTTTCATGCAATCTTCATACTGAAATTAAGACAAACTAACATAAGGAAGAGCTCCTGATAGACTATTTAAGACTTAAAGAAAACCCACAGAAGTATACAGAAGGTGATCACAACACCACATCCGCAGAATGATATATTTAGGTTCTAAATGCTAACCTTGCCATAGTGAAACAAGAGGAGCAAGGGACCTTGAGGGGTGATGGGTTGGGGAAGCGCAACTCAGTACCATGCTTGCTTAACATACTAGTATCAAGCAATGCAGGTCAAACGAGTTGCAACTACACATCACAACACAGATTGAAAAAGATTTTAGTAAGAAAACATGTTACCTGCTTTAGATTTGAAGATTGGTTTTTTTCTTTTCTTTTTCTAACAGTATTTGAAGACTGGTAATTTAAAGAGAAACAACATTATCACCTTAGGTCAATTAGCCAATTAAGTGCTGAATCTAACAGCCCAACAAAGAAATAACATACAAAAAGGGCAACTGACTAATCATATGGAAATCTTTCTTCGATACTCACATAAAATTCCAACACCAATGTGCCCCATGCTAAAAACTATCAAACTCGTTACCACTATCACCATTTATCCAGCAATTCCTTTACCAATGAGAAAAGCGTCAAACTTTCCTAGAAGTATTGAATATATGTGAGCTTAGCATCCTATGCGAATCACATTACTAGTTCCAAGCCTGAGTAAAGATAGAATCTTGCATATGGTATCACCATAGTAAAACTACTCTAACTCGTTTGTTTGAGGCATAATAGTGTTATTATATCATAAACATACACTAACACTTAAATTGTTGAATTTCTTCAAACATGTCAATACTATGCACAAAATAAGGATAAAAGCAAGCACGTCATAGGCATACAATATAAAACTATCGAAGTAAGTTATATACACTGACATGTGTAAATATTTTTCTACAGTTGCAGTGAATTTACCTGTGATAGCAACTTATTTACCATTTTTACCAGATTGCTTATTAATGCTTATCAAGGGACTAAGCTGCAATTATCTAATAAGTAATCCGATTCTCGCTCAATGCACAAAACTTGAACTCAATATAATATACTAAAGATTTGGGTATACCTTGCCCATCTCCAAGTACACAGCAGCACGGTTAGTAATGAAAGAAATATCCTCATCATCAAGCTCAATTGCCTTACTATAATGCTGAATTGCCGTCTCAAAATCTTTCTTTTTATATGCCGCATTACCAGCCTCCTTCTCCTTCTGCGCCAGCCCTTTCCTCTCCTTTGTCTGCTTCTCCTCCTCCGACACCTCCATCGGTTCGGGCTGCGGTTCGGGCCTGAACCCAGGCGCAGCCCGTTTCTCTTTCTTCGCCGGCTCACTCTCAGCAGGCCTTTTCCTCTCGGGTGAAGCTTTCGCCTCCGGTATCTCCGCATCTTCCTCCTCCGGCGCCCTCGTATCCAATTTCACCCCTAACAAAACCCCAAACGCCTGCATTACCCTCTGATCATTCAAATACAAATTCAAATTATTCGGATTCTTCTGAATATCCTGCATCATTCTAACAAAATCAGGCTGCTGCAAATAAGCCCGCGTACGCGGATCACTCGTCAACTTAGCCCACATCTCTGGCCCGGAGAACGCATTGCCAAACGGACTAGCCGGACCTGGGCCCGATCCTCTAAATTGGGCTCGAGCCCGGGCCGATTGAGCATCAGCAAGCCCGGACTTCAAAACCTCATTGTTAGGATCAATTTCTAAACCCTTTTTATAAGCCAAAACAGCATCATTATAGTTTTTAAGGCCTAATTGAGCAGCGCCGAGCCGAGAGTAGCCTTTCGACCAGTCCGATTTCAGCTCGACGGTTTTTTCGGCGTCGGCTAAGGCTTCGGAGAATTTGTTCAGTGAAGCGTAAGCTGCTGATCGATTTGAATATAAAACATGATTGGTCGGAGAGAGATTGATCGCTTCAGTGAAGTGGCGGACGGCGTCGGTAAAGTTGCCGGCGGCGAATGCTGAATTGCCTTTGGCCTTTGCTTCGTCGGCCATTGTTTTTTGCTATTTTTTTCCAGCGAGATTAGTTTGGTTTGTTTGTTCTGTTTAGAGAATTTGTGTAGTATGGGAAAGGAGAAGGGTTTTAAAGAGGGGGGTGGGGGATGAAAAGAGGGTTCTAGGCGTGGTTGTTAAGATTCTGGAATGTTCGGAGACGGATGGAATTCGTGGGAATCTAGGAGTAGAAGAGTAGTACAAAAAACATTGATAATTGAAAGTAGTAATTAATAACGTTGATAATTAGGAGTTAGGATTACAATTTTTTAAATAACCTTTATGTTTGGAATCTCTGCATTATTGTACTAGAATCTTTTTTATCAAAACTATATAATTATAAATAAATTACTTTTATCTTATTTGTATAATATAATTTTTCTATGAATCTTTACTCACGGCCTTCCATAAGCAATATTGCAGCAACAATAATAAATTTAGTATAATTTTATAAGTGAATTTACGTCTTTCAAACTTTTTTAGAATTCATTTTACGTTGAATTTGTGACCAAATATTGTTACATAATTTGAAACTATGCAAATTTAGTCAAGATTCAAGGAATTGGAGTAGGAATTTGCATTAAAAATTAGATGCACACTTCCTAACATAAACTTCAGGCGGATCTTTTTAGAATCATCATATTGTATGTGTATGAACAAAGTCCTATGTGAAAAGTAAAAAGGCAAAAATTCTACTTATAAGGTGTTAGAAACAGTAGATAGGGTGAGACCTTTTGTAAAAAAAAATCAGACAATATCACAACATATTAAGAGTATTTTTGGATCATTTTAGCCTAACAATTGATATCCGAGCTTGGTTTGGTGGGACTATAGAGATGGCGGAGTGTGACGTGGGAGCCCAGCTTAGTGTTGTCGCCCACAGGGTTTACGGTCTTTATCCGTAGCTTTGAAGATGCATACACGGCCTTTGGCTTTGATGACCGTAAATACTTAAGATCATGTATTGTTTGGTGTTTGTGAACAAAGTCACACATGAAAGGTAGAAAGGAAAAAGTATTTACTAATAAGGAGTTAGATACTCTAGATGGTGTGAGGCATTTGGAGTAAAATCATACGGGCTTGACCCAAAACGGACAATAGCATACTATTTTAAGAGTATTTTTGGGTTGTTCGATTTGAAGGGGTTTTCACATTAAAATTTGGTGTTTTTTATCTAATTTATTTTCAGGTTTACCTCCTCCTCGACGTAACACATAACCCATTAAAAAATATTTCGGTAAAATAGCCCACTGAATTTTCCTTGCAAGGTTTTTAACGAGACAACCAAAAGGCGTATTATTAGATATGTGTACTCTTTTTCATTTACTAGATTTTTTTTCCACTGGATTTTATTTTAGTTAAGGTTTTAGCGAATCGCATTATCTGTTGAATAGACATTCAACGGGGGAGGGTGTTATAAATAGAATTTTATTTATGGTAAATGTCTATATTTATTACTTGGTGGCTAAGTCACTCTCTCCCTATAAATAGAGGGTTTTATTCCATTGTAATTCATCCCAAAATTCAATAAGAATTTCATTTCTCTCTCTACAATATTGTTCTTTTACTTCCATTGTTTCATAATATGTTATAAAACAATAAAAGAAGAAGAGTATTGCAGGGAAAAGTAGATTGAGAGAATTTTTATTGAATTTTGGGATTAATTACAATGGAATAAAACCATCTATTTATAGGGAGAGAGTGACTTAGCCACCAAATAATAAATCCTAAAATTTCTTTAAATATAATCATTCACCATAAATAAAATTCTATTTATAACATGCACCATAACTTTAAAATTATTTGCTTAAATATTAAAGTATGCTGCCACACCGTACTTCAAACTATATTATAGCCCGTTTGGCCGAACTGCAAAAATCAGCTTATTTTGAGAAGTACTTTTCTCAAAAGTACTTTGGTGAGAATCAGTTTGTGTTTGGCTAATTAGTCTGAAAAGCACTTCTGAGCAGCAATTAGTGTTTGGCCAAGTTTTAAAAAACTATTACTAAGTGTATTTTTCTCAAAAGTGCTTCTCAAAAAAGTGCTTTTGGAGAGAAGCTATTTTTTTCTGCTTCTCCAAAACAGCTTCTGCTTCTCCTCAAAAACACTTTTTTTTCCTTCCAAAAGCTTCGCCAAACACCTCAATTTTTGGCCAAAAGTACTTTTGGCAAAAAAAAAAGTACTTTTGGCCAAAAATAAGCTTGGGCAAACAGGCTATTAGTATGCTTAAGATTCTGGCAATATGATTTACAATTATGACTTTTAAAATTCTAGCACTGTGTTTAAAATTCTGGCATTGGGGCTATTTTTCGGAAAAAGTTTAACAAGACAAAAAAATAAATAGTTGCACTAGCACAAATAGCCATTAACATGGATGGTCTTAAATTTTTGCCCCCGATTACTCTATGGGCAGAACTTCAAGTTTAATAAGTGTTGCATGTCGCTTGCCCTATGAATACTCTTCGTTAACTCTCGACCTTAAAATTCTACCCATTGGACAAATGAGGGTCAAAAATTTAAAGGAAATCTTATAGGAGTGTCCCAAAAAAATCCCTATTTACCAACATCTAGTCATGAACGATAGACTTATCAAAATTAGTCAAGCACATATAAAAAATTAAAAATCCAAAGAAATTATGTTCTTTCTCTACAAGAATCACACATAGAGATCTCATGTCATATTGTTAAGCGTAATTAGCAACATGTTCATGGAGAAGGTAGCAAATAAGGTGATGAATATAAAAAATATATATATACTGCTAATAAACTGTATTTGTAAAATAATTCTGGAAAATATAAATGAACATAAACAGAAATGAAAAACAGAAACATAATTTTAATCTGAGCCCACTGAATTCACAGTGTTTCCTTAAGGAATTTAATCCTCTCCTAGTACCCAAGGTTGTGAAATAGTCCCTCCCATGATAGAACGATTTACACACTGGTGTAGTGGTACTTCAAACCCCAGTGTTTCAGCGAACACAAAGTTCGGTAGCAAATCATATTTACTGTTGCTTTGTTTGATGTTAAAAGTATGTAGCAGAAGAAGGAAAAACTCAAAAAATTCGTATGAAAATCCTGAGCAGAATAGTCTTGTATTTATAGCCAAAGTTGGGATGAAATCTGAAGAAGTGCAACTCTTCGGAATGACTGTTTATGCCAAACGGCCACAGCATAAATACCATAACATAAATGGTTATTTACTCAACAAGAAAGAGGGAAAATAAAGAGAAAAATTGAAGAGGGTAGTTTAATTTTCAGTTACACAACTGAAAAACGGATTGGATTTAATATAATATTTATTTTAATATTAATGTTATGTTATTAAAATAAATTTTTAATAACATTTCTGTTAATATTTTACTATTAACAAATAAACTTGGTCCAAAAAATTAATCAATCAATCGATCATGTGCCCAAATCTGAAGCCGAAGTCGATTCAAGCGAGCGACGACGACGATGGCACGAGACTTGCCTTCTTCTCAACTCTTTAAGAGCTAGAAGAAAAGCAATTCCTTATATATCCATAAAAAAATCTCTTTCTTTTCCTATATGGGACAATGTTTGCAAAGGGGGAAAACTTAAGATTTCACTTAAAATTTTTATTTCTCCCCATTTCTCATTCACCCTATTTTAAGCATATCATATACTTAAAATCCCAACATATACAAGATTCCAAAAATCTAAGAAAAAAAGAATTTTTTCAATGGGTATGGTTGAGATTCACTGAAAACATATAGATGAGCCAATATACAAAATTTGAGGACGATTGGAGGTGATTTGGACTGAATTGGTATCAAAATTCATAGTTAAAACCGAGTTCAAAAAGTTCTTGTGCGACACATGTATCAAACATATATCACGCATGTATACATAGATATACATGTGATACATATTTGATACAAATATGATATATATCTGATACACAGTGTGATACACATGTCATTTTTTCATATTCATATTCTACTTCGAATTTTCAATTCAAACCATCTCAAAACTCCACCAAAACATTCCAAAACTAAGATTCAATCTCCTTAAGATGTACCCAACCTATTCTAATGACAAACACTTAAAAGAAAGCAAAATTTAACTTTTTTGCTATAAAGAAATAATTGACTAATGTTAGTAATATTTTATGAATTGACCAATTTTTACAATAAGCTACTTATAAATGGACACAACCCGATATTTTCCCAAATTTAAAAGCACCCCAAAAAGTATCAGGAAACCACCAGCTATGTCCACTTATAAGTAGTTCATTACAAAAATTGGCCAATTCATAAAATATTACCAATATTAGTAAAATATTACTAATATTAGCCAATTAGCTATTTGTATATAAAAAAGGTCAATTTTTTTTTTGTTTTTTTAGCGAGTATTATTAGAATAGATTGGGTACATATTAAGGAGTTTGAATCTCAATTTTTGGATGATTCATTGAAGTTTTGAAGTGGTTTGAATTAAAAATTCGAAGTAAAAATTGAACAAGAAAAAAAGATATATGTATTACACTATGTATCATTTGTATATCACATATGTATCATATTTGTATCAATTGTGTATCACATTTATATATATGTATAACTGCGTGTGAGATACATGTGTGATACATGTTTGATACATGTGTCGCAGAAAAATTTTTTGAACTCGATTTAATAACGAATTTTGATACAAAACCAATCCAAATTACCTCCAATCTTCCTCAAATTTTGTATATTGACTTATCTATATGTTGTCAATGAATTTCAACTATATCCATTGGAAAAATTCCTTTTTTGCTTAGATTTTTGGCCAATTCATAAGATATATTTTTTTTGTATTTCATCACCTTGTTTGCTACCCCATCCATGAAATTTCCTTCCCGTATTACATCTAATGTTGCTAATCACGCTTAAAAATATGGAAGAAGATTTTTGCATGTGATTCTTCGAGAGAAAGAACCATATTTATTTGGTTTTTCAAAATTTTTATGTGTTTGACTAGTTTTGGTAAGTCTATAACTAATAGCTAGATATTGGTAAGTTGTGACTTATTCGAGGTACTTGTGTAAGTTTCCCAAAAGTATCATATTTCTTGAAATGCAATAGTTGAAGAAAAATGAGTCCAAAACAATACAAGTTGACCAAAGTCCATAACATTTTGTTCTTCGGCGTTTGAGAGAGATCCATCTCTGAAAATAAGGCCACACATCGGCTAACAACACCAACACTTTCAAAATCTTGCCAACACAACTCCTCTCTGTGTCCTCTGGAACTTCTTACGTTCTCTTCCACTGACGAAATCAAATTGTATGTTTCCCTTTTTCTCTCCGTAATTGTGTCAAAATTATTTTCTTTTTTTTCCTGTGAATTTAGTGATTATTGTCTGAGGTATACTTAATTATTTGGGATAGCTATACTTGATTTTAAGCTCTTAAAAACTTAGATGAATTTCTCCCTCTTTGTATTTTGTTAGCATCTGAAATTAGAGCTAAATTATATACTAGAATTTTTGCATATATTAGAGTTCTATCACTTGCTATTTGCTAGATAATTGACTAGGAATATGATTACTGAATTCTTTGTAGGAGAAAAGATGAAATGTTGAATCGTATAATAGATCAAATTTTGTATAACCATTTCTTTTGTTTTTCAATAAGAGAAACAGTTTTTTTTACTGTTGTGAAGCATAACTATCCTTTTGTTTCTTTAGCATGAAGTTAGCCGGGGTGTGCATAGTTGTTTGAATCCAACAATTAAGCAACAATCTATAAATTTGATTCTACAATTGGATTTTTTTGGGTTCCCAATTCCAATTTTTGTTCGCATAGTTTCATACTTTCATTGCAAGCATTGCCCTTTTAAGTGTGATTGTACAGATTGATGGTTGTGTTATTGTCACATTCATTCTTGAGGTCATAAAACTCATGTTTTGTTGTATTATAGTGTAACAACCCAACCTACTAGTGATATTGTTTGCTTTGGACCGAGTTCCGCACGGCTTTAAAATGTGTCAATAGTATCTAAACTTGTTTCTTATATATGCAACATATCTAATGTGTTTTGCCAACGTGAGATTTGCACAGGGCATTACATGTACACACCTCCATAGGGACTCAGAGTTCCCGCTGAGGTTTGTTCCACCACCTTCTCAAATATGTGAATTTCATAAACGCATATCTTATATGTTTTGCTGACGTGAGATTTGCATAGGGCATTACATGTACACACCTCCATAGGGAGCATTCTCGCTGACGTTTGTTCCACCACCTTCTCAAAAATGTGAGTTTTCTAAACGCAGTTGAACACTGAGGTTTGCCCCATGCCCAAGGCGTTGCACGCAGAGTGGCTCTGATGCCTTCTATAACAGCCCAACCCACCAGTGATATTGTCCGCTTTTTGGACCTATACATGCACGATTTTAGAGGGCGGGTCTAAGGCTTGCTTCCTTATATTACCCAACTTCTCTTCCGTGTTTTACCGATGTGGGTGTAGACATGTAATTTTTCACACTCCCCGAATTTTTACAAATTTTAGCTTTTAGATATTTAGTTTAGGTCTAATATTGTTATTTTAACTAGCTTTGACTATTTTACTTTATTTTAAGAACGAAAATTAAAAATTACAAAAATAGTTCCATATTTCTCTATTTAATTCACGTATTAGATATTTTTAGATATGTTACTTTGAGCCTATTTTATTTTAATATAATCTTTGAAAATACCAAAAATAGTTTCAATTTTAATTTTTAGTTATATTAAATATAATAGTTTATTAGAATAATTTCAACTTTAATTTTTAGTTTTACTTGTATCTTCTTATAAATATTTTTAGAATTAGATTAAATTTTTAGCCTTTTCTTAGTCTAATTTTATAGAAGCCCAAATTAAATTTTTGTAAGAGCCCCAAGTTAGTGGACGCACACCCTAAACCCATAAAAACCCCAAGTCTTCGTCACCCGCGAACCCTTTAGAGCCGCGGCAGCCCCAACCCGCCTCCCCGTCCCCCTTCAGTCTAAAAACCAGCCTTCCACACCACCCTTCAGCTGCCAGCCACACGCCACCAAGCTCGCCGGACGTCCGGCAATAATCTTCAACAACGAGCCGCCCACCCCTAAGACTCCGACTGCCGCACACAACTTTCCCAAAAATCAATCTTCATTCCTTAACTTGAAACACCGATTTCCCTCCAACCAAGAGACAAAACTAAGAACCCTAGACACATATCCAATTCGCCACAAATAGCAATTTTATTTGTTACCAAAAAGTGCTTGTGACCATACTTTTTCTTCATAGAAAAACCAGTACACTCCAAAAGAAAATTAGGAGTACATCGTTGCGGGATTACATTGTTGTTCCCATGTTTTAGGAAAACAACAAATCAAGAGATGAAATTCGTTGGCTTTAACACAAGGGAATGGACTGTATAAGTGGAGTATTCCGGCGAAATTGGAGGCGTGATCGAGGCAGTGAGGTTTTCCGATTGAGGTGTCCGTTCGCGGTTTGCCGTCTCCGATTGAAGGCTCCTGCTTGGTCGAGTTAGACATCAAAGGTCCATTCACGCTTCTCTAATTTGAAATCTTTTAATTGCTTTTTTTGATAGTGAATTTGATTTAAGAAACTCTCTGTTATTTTGTCTTGTTCTAGATTAATGGATGATTTGTTTTCTCTGCTTAATCTATTTGATGTCAAGAATGAATTTACTTACTAAGCAATTAAGATGGTTGAACAGTTAACGAGTTAAAGGGGCCTTGGGGTTTGGGGTACTGGAAATTGAAAAGAGGATTTGAGCCATGTGGTTTGTTAGGGATTAAACTTCATGGTATTTGGGATTCGTATGATTTCAATTGTTATTATTACATTCTATTGAGTCGACAGTAGTATGCTTAAGTTCGTCATCACCCTGGGTAGGCAAACTTTAGGATTTTTGTTAGTTTTGAGGTGAGAGGTCTTTCCTTTAGTTAAATTCATCCGGGGAATGCGCCGAAGAATTTGTATATATTTTATTTTGGGGAATGCCCTGTAGTATTCTATAATTGGAGGCCAAAAGTAGAACATGTAGTGTTTTATTCTTGTTTTATTTTTCTTTATTAGGTGGGGACGACCTCGAGCCACTTATGTGTTAATTTTTTCATTTTTGTGTTTATTACCTCAATTCGAATATTTTAAAAGCCAACTTGATCATGTACGCAACCGTACTAGTTACGGGAATCGGGGAGCGCTTAACACCTTCTCCTCGAAGCCAATGAACCCCTTACCCAAATCTGTGGTGCGGGCTTAGTTTTGGAGTCCAAAGTGTTTTAAAGGAAAAATCATTTTTAAAAACGGTGACTTGACACACCGAAATCAATATCAGGTGGCGACTCTGAAATATCTTTTGAAACACAATCCTTTGTCACTTTCATAATTGAAAACCCTTTTGAGCTTTACAAATCTTTTTATTTATTTAAGAGGGTTAGTAAGGTTGTAAAAAATGGGTGTGACAGTGGAATTTGCCTAGAGTGTCATATAAGGGGTTTCCGTTGTCCTTGTGGTAAATATTTGGAA
This sequence comes from Nicotiana glauca, assembly GCA_026770625.1. Lineage (NCBI taxonomy): Eukaryota > Viridiplantae > Streptophyta > Magnoliopsida > Solanales > Solanaceae > Nicotiana > Nicotiana glauca. Next base: position 227,774 of record MU676020.1, read on the forward strand.
GTAAAATGTCTTGCAACCCCTAAGGCTCATCAAATAAGTACCATTCCTCTTCTATTCTGTTTCATAAGAGTGACTATGTTCTCTTTTTTCAGACCGACTATGTTGTATGTGGCTGAGTGTTGGCCAGTCAAAAAGTCACATGTCCAGCATATGTAAGTAGCAGAAATGAGGATGTTGAGATGAATGTGTCGGCATACTAGATTGGATAGAATTAAGAATGAAGTTATTCGGGACAAGGTAGGAGTGGCCCCTGTGGAGGCAAAGATGCGTGAGGCAAGGTTGAGGTGGTTTGGGCATGTTAAGAGGAGAAGCACAGATGCCCCAGTCAGGAGATGTGAGAGGTTGGCCTTGGGAGGTGAGAGGAGGGTAGAGGTAGACCTAAGAAGTCTTGGGGTGAAGTGATCAGGCAGGACATGGCGCAGCTTGAGCTGACCGAGGACATGAACCTAGATAGAAGGGTGGGGAGGTGGAAGATTAGGGTGGAAGGATAGTAGGTAGCCGGGCAATTCCTTGTGTCTTCCCTAGTTCGATAGTATTAGTGCTAGTAAGGTACCCTTTTTTCCTTAGTTTGCTATAGCCGCGTGTCTTGTTCTATTACTACTTACCTTCGGTAATCTAGGGGTGTGCATTCGAATCGGTTTATCGATAAATCGAATCGATTATTTGTTATCGGTTTATCGATTTTGATTTATCGATTTATCGATTTCGATTTCGATTT
>MU676020.1:251672-271726 GCA_026770625.1 Nicotiana glauca
GGGGGGGGGGGCAGGGTAGGGAGTGGTGGTAGATGAAAGGGGAAGTGGTTGGCACAAACAAAAGTGAGACTTGATCAGAAAAATAGTCGGACTTTGATATTTATATTGTGAAGGAAAATAAATATTTGAAATAACCCTCAAGTGATATTTTTTTAATTATGTCATTAACTAAAATTTGTAAAAAATTACGATCCTACCTCTCGTCTAATTCTAGCTGCCAAGCTCATTTGGCAATTAAAATGAAGATATATTACGAGCAGAAACTCTTTCGTAATGAAAGTAAGAGTAACAAGGTTAGAATCACGCTTACGGTCTAATGGTATTGATGGAAGCTCGTAACATAATATGTCACTTAATATTTAATTTTCATTATCCTCTTTTTTTCTCTCCGTTGATCGCCTATATATATATATATATATATATATGTAAAAAGAGGGATATTGAAGAGGGAGGTCAACTGAATTGATGTTGTGATGTTTCATGGCTATATGGAGTTTCAGGGGTCAGTAAATACAAAAATATAATAAAAAAATTTGAAGGGTATTTATTGTTTTTTTATAATGGTGTTTGATTTTGATGTTTGAATTAAAATAATATTATATCTATTGTATTTTTCAAAATTACTTACTTTATGGTAGATCTCCGTGAAAGTTGCAGGTAGGGTCATTTTCTTTTTTGGACTCAATATTTTTTGTTGAATATGACCAATTCTTTTAGCTAAATAAAAATTAGAATAATTTAAAGAATTTTAGTGGACATTATTTTATGTTGTCTTTAATTTTCTGCCACGTAAGTCCATTGACGAGGTTTTTTGGGAGATACTTCAAGTGGTACGGAAATTCCAATATTTTTAATGTTATTATTTGTCCTTTTCAAATTCTTGATACGAATTCTCGTCACTTTGTACAAGTTCGTGTAGAAATCACACCAAATAGCTATTTTAGAGAGATTTTATTTAGTAATTAATAGAATTTCAGTTTTTCGATTTAATTTTTTAAGACACAAAGTTTTAAAATTAAAATTTTTAATTCAAAATTTTAGGTTAAAATAAGTATTAGCTAATCTCTAAATAGCAATTCTAACTATAACTATGGTTGTTTGCGTATGCTTCCCGAAGTCTGTCTTCAAAATTGAAATGGCTTTTTTCTTTTAGTTATATGATCTTTTTCATAATAGATTGATAAATTATAACATAGATAATAAATAATTATAAGATATATTTGTAGAGTTATTTTTTTAATTCAGAAACTATTCATCTAAAATCAAGTTCAAAGCTGTATGATACAAAAACAAAAAAGAAAAAGGAAGAAGAAGATGTATTTAATACACGAAGTTTAAGTAATATATACCAACAGTAAAAATACACTTAAATGAAACTGATAACCTACAAATAGGGGGTGTATAAAGGAAACCGAAAAACCGTATCAAACCGATAATCCGAGTCAAAGCGAGGAATAAAATCTGACTATAGTTTGGTGTTAGAAAAAAAAATCCGACCATAATTGGTTTGGTTTGGTTTTAACTAAAAAAAGTCAAACCGAAACAAAACCATCTCGACATTACATGTATACAAGTTTTAAAATATTGTATACATAAAATTAATAATTATGATGTAATTTATAAATATTTTTAAACTTTTTTTATAGTTCTCTATTTTAATGTATTATTTCAAGCTTTGATGAGAACTTTTGAATTGTTAAATATGTTTTATAGCCCACAAAAGTTAGTGACTCAAATGAATTCCAAAACAAAATCAAATCAAGAAATATATTAACAAAAAATTCAATTCAATACTAGGAATGACAATAGTATTAGATATTTATTTTCTTATTTTTCATTACTTTAGATAGTGAAAATACATAACTTACTTTTAATATTATTTAGTCATGTATTTAATACTTAATACTTATTAGTCGTACTTATTTTAACATAATTTAGTATTTTTAGATTATATTTATTTTTATTGTGATTTATTAATTAGCAATATTTATTTTATGCTATTTGTTGACTATTTTAGTATAATCATGACTCATCTTACATGATTTTGTATTACTTTATTGGGTATCATCTTATATAGTTTTATCCTAATAGGATCTAAGAAATATTAGATCACAAATTATAAATGTTATGCTATGAAGATTTTGTTTGAAAAACCCGAGAAAAACTGAAAAAATCCGAGAAAAATTGAGAATGAAAACCCGACTTGTTGGTTTGGTTTGGTTTATAATTTAAAAATCTGAGACAATTGGTTTGATTTGGTAATTAGAAAACCCGAACCAACCCGGTCCATGTACACCCCTATCTACAAAATATGATAAATAACTTGTTACATCATATAAAAATTAAATTGATAGTGTATAATATTTTACACGGAGTATATAATTTAATTAAATTCCATCTCAGGGAACTTTTAAATATATTTTCTTTTGTCGGAATTTGAAAATCTAAGAAAAATGACCTTCACTTCATTATCAAAATTGTGACCTTTTGGTTAGGAATGGAGTCAAAATGAAATATAATCTTTATGGAGAGAAACGTAACTGAAAGAGATGTGGAAAAATTAATTTAGGTAATAGCTAGGGAGTAAATAAACTGATGGAGTGAATGGGAGTAAATTCAATCTCAAACCCTTGAAGTCTCCTTTAATATTCTTTTAATTAGCAAAAAGTCATTTGGATTACTCTAACAAAAAATATTTACATTTGCGTCGTTTTGCTTAACGGTGTGATTAACGAAGGAGATTAATCTGGTAATTTCTTGTCGGTAATAAGTTCGTGGAGATTGAGGTTCCACAAACATTACTTCTTGATACTATACTTTATTTGAAGCAGTTTTTATAATATACAACCGAAGCAGGTTCTTGCTAATGGTAAAAAGGAGGAGTTGAACATGAGGGTTGTTTTAATTTTACCAGAGGGATTTGAATTAATTCTTCCTAATCGTATTTCTCTCGAGATTAAAAAAAAATACCGGCAATTTGTCTTTTTAATTTTTTTTTTTTTTTATGATGGTGGTGTTCGGACAGTTTGCGCGCACGTTAGTTATTTCATTGGGTACCTATTAACAAGTAGCATATATACCGGATAACTTTTGACTCTAATACTTAGACAAATAAGAAGAAATCACCTAATATTATTTGCCTCCGCGGTGAAGTTTGCAAACTTCATTGTCATAACTCAATATTCCACGGAAGTTTATTTTCATCCACGGTATCCATTACCCCTTTAAGAAAATAAGTACGAATTTAATTTAAATATACATTTGTTAAAAACATTCAGTTACTATATATAATATATTCCAAGACAAAGATAATAAATGAATTTGCACCTACAAATCTATTATACGAGCGCAAGTTGTACTATTGAAATGTATATAACTTCTTTTCTATTATTATTGATATTAGTGATATCACGACTATTCTATCGGGTATCTGTTTCTAAAAAAGAATAGTATCTTAGAAAAGTGTAATCATACGTCTAACACTGTAACTTGTAAATATTGAGTTAAAATAATTTAAATAGCTTGGATAAATATGTGAAGTAGAGGAGAATAATTAAACACCTTAATTTTCCCAATTTTTCGTCTATCAGCCGTATAACTACTATTAAAATCCATGAATTTTGAAATAAATTGATTACTTTAATTAGTTCTGCCAATTTGTTTTCCATCCGCCCTACATTTCTCCCTCTCACATGTATTAATTTTCCTTTATGAATTTTTAAACAGGTAGGTGTCAGTCTAACCCCAATTAAGATTAATTTAAAACAAAAATATAATATCGAATTCCTCCAGAAAAAAAATGTAATATCGAATTCTTAAATTATATATTTTTAAAAATATTATTAAATCGTTGCACGACTTAGATTGAAATATTCAAGTCTAGAGATGTCAATGATACCATATTCATTGAGAGAAAATATTTTAAAAATAATTATGGTAATGTCAACCACTACATATGATATTAATTCCTTCCGTTCCTTGTGTTAAAAAATCAAATAAAAAATAAGTTTTCTCTTCTTATTCTATTCCCTTCATTTTTCTTTTTCTTTGACATTTTATTTTATCATGTTTTACTTAATATATGTACTTGGATTTGTTAATAGATGGAGTTATCCAAATCTGACTATTTGATTGGATTAGGTCCTAACCAACATTAAAATCCATTAGATAGCAAGTTTTCATCAAATGATTAACAAGCTAATCAGTTGTCTTTAGAGGGGAATCAACGTGAAAAATTGAAATCTAAGCTGATCCTATTCAGAATATTTTTTAATTTATTGAAAAAAATGAATTTGGATTTTTGTAAGTGTTTGATGATATTTCTTTAAGTGCAAATTAGTAAACTCCAAAAAGTAGACTCTGCCGGTAATAGTCAGACAGTCAGAGCTCTCTATAAGAGTATCCCTATATAATAATCATTTACTATAAAAATCAAGTTTTTTTCGGAACCGAATATTATATTATATTATAATATATATCCTCTATAACAACACTTCACTATAGTAGCCAAAACATTTCGAGACAAATGGGGCTATTATAAAGAGGTTTAACTGAATCCCGTTCTTGGTTTTCCACCTGATTTCCAATGCCTCTTTTGAGGCTTGATTGATCTGGATGAAGTCCACTTTATCTGAAATATATGTACGGAAAAGGGTTCAAAATGCCCTTAACCTATTCAAAAAGGTTTTAAAATACCCCTCATCCACCTATTGGGCTAAAAATACCCCTCCATCCACCTATTAGGCTAAAAATACCCATCCACCAACCATTTTGGTTCACTTATGCCCTTTGACCGTTAGGTCAATGCTAAATTAATTTTTTTTTGTAAAACTTAAAAAAAATTATTTTGCAAAATAGTTTTGCTTTTTTTAAACTAATGAACCTAATAATCCACTAATTTAGTAAAGTCTTTTTTCCAGTTTTTACAAAAAAACACATTTTTAATTTTTTTAAAATATTTTTTTTAATTAAAAATTGGAAAAAAGTTGTAAAAATAGAAAAACAATGTTTCTATTAAAATATTTTCGTTTTTAAAAAATTGAAAAAAATATTTTCAACAAAATATTTTTGTTTTTGAAAATATATCTTTTTCATTTTTTTCAGTTTTTTAAAGCATTTCGTTTTATTTTCGTTTTTCAGATTTATTTTAAAATTAAAAATATTTTTGTCTAAAAATGATAATATCTGTTCAAAATATTTTTTAATTTTTAAAAATCGAAAATATTTTTAAAGTATTTGTTTTTAGTAAAAACTGAAAAATATTTGTAAAAATAGAAAACAATATTTTGAATAAAATATTTTCCATTTTTAAAAATTAAAAAAAATATTTTCAACAGAATATTATCGTTTTTAAAAAAACAAAAATATTTTTACTTTAAAAAAAATCTGAAAAACGAAAATAAAACGAAATGCTTTAAAAATCTAAAAAAAATGAAAAAGGAATATTTTCAAAAACGAAAATATTTTGTTCAATATGTTTTTTTCAGTTTTTGAAAAATGAAAATATTTTATTAGAAACATTATTTTTCTATTTTTACAACTTTTTTCCAGTTTTTAATAAAAAAATACTTTAAAAAAATTAAAAAAAAAAGTATTTTTTTGTAAAAACTGGAAAAAAAAACTTTACTAAATTAGTGGACTATTGGGTTCATTAGTTTAAAAAATAAAATTATTTTGCAAAATAATTTTTTTTAAGTTTTACAAAAGAAAAATTAATTTAGCATTGACCTTACGGTCAAAGGGCATAAGTGAACTAAAATGGTTGGTGGAGGGGTATTTTTAGCCTAATAGGTGGATGGAGGGGTATTTTTAGCCCAATAGGTGGATGGAGGGTATTTTTAAACCTTTTTCAATAGGTTAGGGGCGTTTTGAACCCTTTTCCGATATATGTATTATTTTCTGTGGATAAAACATGAAATAAAAGACATATTTATTAAAAATACATGGATTAAAACAAGGAATAGTTACCTCCTATAACAAAGGTTGATAGCTTATTTATTTTAAATAAATACCCTTTTAAAAAATTATATTTCATATCTACCTTTTGATTTTTATAGTCAAATATCTATTTATGATTACCTCCTACCCTAAGCCATAAAATAAGCTTTGTATTATTTTTCTCTCTCATATCCCCTCAAATTTCTCCTATCCCCTACCCATAGCTATTCGTCCTCTCTCTCTCTCCCGACTAGTGCTAGATGGTTATGTATAGATAAAAAATTGGGTTGTATTTGACATTACCAATGAAATTAATCTTGAACGATCTTTTTTTCATATTAGACAAGTGAAATGCAACCAATTGAGGCTTTGACAACTGATTGTGCCTCGTAGCAGGCATCACTGCAACTCAATGCCTTAATCAGCCCCCACATGCCCTTCTCCTCCTCTTTGCCTCTACCATATTTATCTCTAACATTTTCTTCACCATTTTTGAATGGACCAGCACTGCCGCCTTCAATAAGGAGAAATTGAGCGGCGTTAGCACCATAGTGGCGGGTGATTTCACGGCCAGTGTGTGCCACATTCTCTGATGCAACATATCGGATCAATAAAAACCTCCGTTATTTTGCTGGTAATTATATGCTAATCGTCCGCAACCGGATGCAACAGTGACGGCGAGCAAGGACTAGATACTGATGCTGCTTCAATGAGACGACATTAGGGTTGTTCTTGAACAAAGACGATGGAGTTGGGGGCTGAGCACCTTGAATTTTCTGTTAATAATTTTGAATGTATCTTGCTGTATTTTCATGTATTTGAATTTTGATTGTATTCATTGTCTTTTTTTCCCATTATGTTTCAATGTATCTCCCTGTATTCTATGTATTTTATTTTATTTCAATGTATCCCGCTGTATTTTATGTATTTCATTGTATTCACTGTTTCGCTACATTCCATGAATGTATTCATATATATTTTTTCATTAATATTATTTATATATTCAGATGTATTATATAATTTCTCTCAAGATTGCTATGTTTTTGGGGTATTTTTCGGTTGAGAATCTTTTTTATAACTAAAATTGTGTGTTATAATTGAGTTTGTTGAGTTATATTAGGATTCTATTATGTTAATTGATCCACTTTCCGTTTAAAAACAGTGTAATCCCCTGTTTCACGCTGTGAATACAGTCGAATACAATAATCTGTCCGCTATAATCCCATGTTTCACGCCATGAATACAATCGAATACACTCGAATACAACAACTGATATGATTAGCTGGACTTACTTGATTCACGCCTATTTTCGCTACTGTATTCATGAATACAATAGCTTAAATACATCTAATACATCTTATAACAAAAGAAAACGTATCTACAATCCGTAATATAGCAAATGGTATCCATATATAGCTAATTACCACTAAAAGATAGTGCTTTATGAAAATTTCTCTTAAAACAATTTAGTTGACAAAAATGTATATGTTTACACATTATTCCATGTCCTGTTAATAAATGCGTTTTTTATTTCATTTTATTACATAAAATAATACGTATATCAAAGTATAAATATTATTTCTCCTCAAATATTTCGATATCTATATTAATCTATGCATTATTCGTTCGTGCATAATCAATTCTTACATTATTTGTATACGAACCAACGAACCGTAAGCACGTCATATATGGTAAAAATTGGGTGGGGTAGTGTGACGACCCAAAGGGGTCATCACCGGATTTCTCCCTTTTCCGTACTTCCGAGGCCTTGAAAACCCCACTTTTAGTTGTCTCGATTTGCGTGCGCAATCCGGACGCGTAGCCGGAAAGCTTTTATGCTGAAATATGTGAATTCTGTGAAAAATTTAAAGAATTTTGATATTAATATGATTAAAGTTGACTTTGGTCAACGTTGTAGTTAAACGGAACCGGACCCGTGATGTGACTATCCCGGAGGGTCCGTAGAAAAATATGGGACTCGGGCATATTCCCGGAATCGAAATTCGAGGTCCCGAACCCGAGAAATGAATTTTTGAAAGAAATTATTTTTCTGAAAATGATATGAAAATTTGAAATGAAAATGAGTTAAAAAAAATTGGTATCGGGCCATATTTTGGTTCCGGCACTCGGTACAGGTCTTAAATATATGTTAAGCACTTTTTGTGAAGTTTGGTCGAAATCGGACGTCATTTGACGTGTTTCGGACCTAATTATCTAAAGTTGGAAGTTTATGAAGTTAGAATGAAAAATGATGATCTTGAGGTTTGATCCATTGATTTTAATGCTGTTTTGGCAATTTGATCGCTCGGTTAAGTCCGTATGAGATTGTTGAGTTAGTGTGTATGTTTGGTTAGGAGCCCCGAGGGCTCGGGAGTGATCTGGAGGTGGTTCGGGGTGTTTTTGAACTTAGGATGATATCAGATTTTCTGCAATTTTTGCACAGACATTCCCTTCTTCGCGTTCGCGTCCTTCAGCACGCGTTCGCGATGCTTCGCAGGTCCCCTTCTTCGCGTTCGCATCATCACTATCGCGATCGCGTAAGCCAATTTCAGGACCCCCGGAAGTTCCTTCTTTGCGTTCGCATTCCCCAGTTCGCGAATGCGTAAGTTGACCAGCCTTCTTCACGCGTTCGCGTGGGTCTTCACGCGTTCGCGTATAACAAATTCCTGGACCCCCACTCAACTTTCCCCTTCGCGATCGCGTTCTCACAATCGCGAACGCGACCTCTGTGTCGCGAACGCATAGAGTAAAACCCTTCAGTGAATTTTTCTTAAAAACAGAACACTTAACACGAGATTTCTTCATTATTTTCACACGAGCTCTTCTCCATCACCATCCATAGACAAGTTTGAAGAACCTCTTCCTCCATAACTTCATAGGTAAGTGTTCCTAACTTCATTCCCTCTTAATTTCTTCAACTAATCACTAATTTCCTAGCCCTAAATCATGAAATCAAAGTAGAAATTGGGGGTTTTGGGTAGAGTTAGGGTTTTGAGAAATTTGGGTGATTCAACCTCAATTTGGGGTCGAATCTTAAAACAAATTGCATATTCGAACTCGTGGGGTTATGGGTGATTGGGTTTTGGTCCGAGTCTCGTGTTTGGACCATGTGGAACCTGTGTCGAATTTTGGTATCTTTGGAAGAATGCTAGAAAATTCATATCTAGGCTATGGGATGTTGCCATTGAGTCTTTATTGATATTATTGAATTAATTATGCCTAGATATTATTATTTCGGAGTCGGACTGCAGAGGAAAGGCGATATTAGAGAGTTGATTGCTATTCTCGGACCGAGGTAAGTGTTTGTTCTAACATTGACTTGAGGGAATAGGACTAGGATATTAATTGCTAACTGCTAAATGTGGAGTACAATGTATAGGCATGGTGACAGTTATCTATGCATCGGAGTCTAGCATGACCGTGAGTCTTAATTGCGTTTGACTCGGGTTTTGTGATACATCTTCCTTGTTTAATTGATAAATTTCATATAATGTGAATGATTGAGGAAGAATTGTGATTGGTATATTATTGGAGCGTTGGCTCGAACTAGAAATTGATAATTGAGAAAAAAATGATTAAAAGAGGAAGTGTTGTGATTATTCCCTTGCCGTGACGCGTATTCTATTATTGTTATTGCTCCCTTGCCGGTATTTAAGCATTATATGTATTCTCCCTTGCCGGGATATTTAGGCTGTTAATTGTACCCTTGCCGGGTTAAATCGTTATGTTGTTGAATTCCCCTAATGGGGCCTCCTCTAGAAAGATTATATGTATTATTCATTATGAAATGGGAACGTGTGATACGCCGTCCACTTATGAATTATGAAATGGGATCGTGTGGCACGCCGTCCACTTATGAATTATAAAATGGGATCATGTGGCACGCCGTCCACTTATGAATTATGAAATAGGATCGTGTGGCGCGCTGACCACTTATAAATATATAATATGGGATTGCGTGGCACGCCGACCACTTATAAATATATAATATGGGATTGCGTGGCACGCCGACCACTTATATGAGTCATAGTATTGATGTAGTTTCGTTGTTATATCCGTTGATCTGTTTTCACTGTATCCCCCCCGAGCATGCCCCTTCCCAGTTTTTATTTGATGTTTTCTGTTGTTATTTTCGTTGCCTTTGTATATATATATATATATATATATCTGCACAGGTTATTTTTGGTAGGTCTTGTCTAGCCTCGTCACTACTTCGCCGGAGTTAGGCCAGATACTTACTAGCACATGGGATCGGTTGTGCTGATGCTACACTCTGTGCATCTTTTTGCACAGATCCAGGAGCAACTTTTAGACAACAGCAGTAGGATTGCTCGGGAGCTGTCTTCATTCCAGGGACTCACGATGTAGCCTAGCTGGCGTTCGCAGGCCGAAGTCCCTTCTATGTTTTAGTTTGTTTTCTTTGTTTCGAGACAAACAGTATGTAATATCATTTCAGACTTGTTTTTAGTACTCTATAGCAGTCCGTGAGCTAATGACACCAGACTCTGGGTAGAAATGTGTTTCAACTTCCGCAAATTTTATTTCAGTTATATAAGCTTAAAGTCTTTCGCTTTATTTAAAATGCCTCCGTTTATTTATATTGTTAAAATGTCATCAATGAAAAGTTTTAAATATTTGGCTTGCCTATCTCCGACAGTAAGCGCCATCATGACTCCTGATGGTGGGAAATTTGGGTAGTGACAAGTTGGTATCAGAGCTCTAGGTTGCATAGGTCTCGTTACTCACGTACAAACTTGGCAGAGTCTGAGGGATCGGTACGGAGACGTCTGTATTTATCCCTCAGAGGCTACGGAGTTAGGAAAAGTTTCACTTTTGTTCTTTCTTGTCGTGCGATTCTATTTCTCAAATACTGACTGCCTTTCTACTCTGTTCTATCGCAGATGGAGAGAACACGTGCTTCCTCTTCTATCGCGCAGCAGCCCGAGCCCCCAGCAGTAGCTCCTGCGAGGGGCAGAGGCCGAGGTCGTGATAGAGGCCGAGGCAGAGGCAGAGCTCAGCCCCGGGCAGCAGTCCAAGAGGTGGAGCCTCATATTGACTATGATGAGGAGGTTCCAGCTCCAGCAGCTCCAGTGGTCCCAGCTCAGGCCCCAGAGGGTTTCATAGCCACTCCAGTACTTCAGGATGCTTTGGTCCGACTGGTAGGCTTTATGGAGAGCGTCTCTAGAGCGGGTTTGCTTCCTGTAGCACCAGCCACATCTCAGGCTGGGGGAGGAGTTTAGACTCTCGCTACGCGTACTCCGGAGCAGGTATCTCCCCAGGCTCATGTCCCAGTGGTTCAGCCAGCTGTGACAGCTCAGCCAGGTATTGCAGCCCAGGCTGGCGAGGGAGCGGATATGTCTTCGGATGCTCTGTGGAGACTTGATCGGTTCTCCAAGCTCTTCACCACCACATTCAGCGGTGCTTCATCAGAGGATCCACATGATTTATTATTCAGCTGCCATGAGATCCTTAGGACTATGGGTATTGTGGAGACCAATGGGGTCGATTTCATCACCTTTCGGCTTGCAGGATCCGCCAAGACTTGGTGGAGGGACTATTGCCTATCTAGACCAGCAGGGTCTCCAGCATTGACATGGGATCAGTTCGCGGAGTTATTTTTGGAGACGTTTCTCCCAGTCACTCAGCGGGAGGCACTTTGCAGGCAGTTTGAGCGTCTCCATCAGGGTACTATATCAATCACGCAGTACGAGACTCGGTTAATTGATTTGGCACGCCATGCTATTGTTATACTCCCTACAAAGCGAGAGAGGTGCGGAGGTTTATTGATGGATTGATTCAGCTGATCCGTCTCTAGATAGCTATGGGAGCTGGTAGTGAGATTTCCTTTAAGGAGGCGACCAATGTGGCCCGTAGAGTTGAGATGGCTCTTGCACGGGGAGGTGTTCATGGGTCAGATAAGAGGGCCCGTCATGCAGGTAGATTCAGTGGTACCTCATCTGGATGTGGGGATTCTTACGGTAGAGGCCACCCTCCAAGGCCCTTTCAGTCAGCCCTTCAGGTCTTACATGGTACTTCAGGTGGTCGTGGCTCACAGCCGCAGTCTTCTGACCAGCAGTTCTTCAGTTCACCATCAGCACCTATCAGCGCACCACCACTCCGTTATTCTCAGCAGCCGAGGGCTTGTTACACTTGTGGAGACACGAGACATATTGTCAAGTATTGCCCTCGAGCTTCTGACAGCTCTCAGCAGCAGGGTCCTCGTCCTATGATTCAGGCGTCAGGTGATCCACAGGCCGCCTAGCCAGCTAGAGGTGGGGGTAGGGATCATAGAGGTGGAGCTAGAGACCGTAGAGGTGGAGCTCGGACCGGCAGAGGTAGGGGTCAGCCAGTAGCCGATCGTCCCAGAGACATAGTTCAGGGAGGTGGGGCCCAGCCCCGGTGTTATGCTTTGCCAGCCAGGCTAGAGGCTGAATCTTCAGATGCTGTTATTACAGGTACTATTCTGGTCTGTGATAGGGATGCTTCAGTGCTATTTGACCCTAGGTCTACGTATTCATATGTGTCCTCTTATTTTGCACCCTACCTGGATATGACTAGTGATGCTTTGGGTATCCCTGTCTGTGTATGTACACCAGTGGGTGATTCTATAGTGGTCGACCGAGTTTATCGTTCCTGTGTGGTAGTGTTTGAGGGTCTTGAGACCCGTGTGGATTTATTGCTTTTAGACATGGTGGATTTCGATGTTATATTAGGGATGGATTGGTTGTCCCCGTATCATGCTATCTTGGATTGTCACGCCAAGACCGTGACCTTGGCTTTGCTAGATTTGCCCCGATTGGAGTGGAGATGGACCCTAGGTCATGCCACCCACAGTGTTATTTCATATGTAAAGGCTCGACGCATGGTCGAGAAAGGGTGTTTAGCTTATCTGGCGTATGTTCGTGATTCCAGCACAGAGGTTCCTGCTATGGACTCTGTTCCTATTGCTCGGGAGTTCCCCGAGGTTTTTTCTTCAGACCTGCCGGGTATGCCGCTCGATAGGGATATTGATTTCTGTATTGATCTGGCCCCAGGCACGCAACCCATTTCTATTCTACTGTATCGCATGGCCCCGCCAGAGTTGAAGGAGTTAAAGGACCAGTTGCAAGATTCGCTAGAGAAGGGTTTTATCAGGCCTAGCCGTTTCTCCTTGGGGTGCGCCAGTGTTATTTGTGAAGAAAAAGGATGGATCGATGAGGATATGCATTGATTACCGGAAGTTGAACAAGGTGACGATAAAGAACAAATATCCACTGCCGATGATTGATGATTTGTTTGACCACCTTCAGGGTGCAAAGGTGTTTTCAAAGATAGACTTGAGATCTGGCTACCATCAGCTGAGGATTAGGGCGTCTGATGTCCCTAAGACAGCATTCCTCACTCGGTACGGGCATTATGAGTTTTTGGTCATGTCATTTGGGTTGACCAATGCTCCATCAACATTTATGGAGTTGATGAACCGAGTGTTCATGCCTTATCTAGATTTGTTCGTGATAGTCTTTATTGATGATATTCTGGTGTATTCCCGCAGCCGGGAGGAGCACGAGCAGCACCTCAGAGTGGTTCTTCAGACTCTGAAGGATAGTTAGTTGTATGCTAAGTTCTCGAAGTGCGAGTTTTGGTTGAGTTCGGTTGCATTCCTGGGTCATGTTGTATCAGTAGAGGGTATTCAGGTTGACCCGAAGAAGATTGAGGCAGTCAAGAACTGGCCTCGACCAGCATCAGCTACAGAGATTCGGAGTTTCTTGGGGTTAGCAGGATACTACCGTCGCTTCGTGGAGGGGTTTTCATCTATTGCAGCCCCGATGACCAGATTGACCCAAAAGGGTTCCCAGTTAAGATGGTCAGATGAGTGTGAGGCGAGCTTGCAGAGGCTCAAGACAGCTCTGACTACGGCACCGATATTGGTTTTCCACAGACTCAGGGCCTTATACAGTTTATTGTGATGCTTCCCGTATTGGGCTTGGTGCAGTATTGATGCATGATGGCAGAGTCATTGCTTATGCTTCAAGGCAACTAAAGATCCACGAGAAGAATTATCCAGTCCATGATCTAGAGTTGGTAGCCATTGTTCATGCTTTGAAGATTTGGAGGCATTATCTACATGGTGTGATGTGCGAGGTGTACACGGATCACAAGAGCCTTCAGTACTTGTTCAATCAAACGGAGTTGAATTTGAGGCAGATGAGGTGGTTGGAGCTATTGAAGGATTATGATGTTACTATTTTGTACCACCCAGGGCGAGCCAATGTGGTGGCCGATGCATTAAGTAGGAAGTCCGCCAGCATGGGTAGTCTTGCTTATGTTCCGGTCGGCCAGAGACCGCTTCCTTTGGAAATTCAGGCCTTGGCCAATCGGCTTGTGAGGTTGGACATTTCTGAGCCTAGCAGAGTGTTAGCTTTCACGATCGCTCGTTCTTCATTATTGGAGCGTATCCGTGGTCGGTAGTTTGATAACCCACATTTATGTGTCCTGAGACACACGGTGCAGCGTGGAGGTGCCACGAAGGTGACTTTAGATGATGATGGTGTTTTGAGGTTGCAGGGGTGAGTTTGTGTGCCTAATGTCGATAGGATTCGAGAGTTGATCTTAGCGAAGGCCCATAGTTCTCGGTATTCTATTCACCCGGGCACCGCGAAGATGTATCAGGACTTGCGGCAGCATTATTGGTGGCGTAAGATGAAGAAAGATATTGTTGCATATGTGGCTCAATGTTTGAACTGTCAGCAAGTTAAGTATGAGCATCAGATGCCTGGTGGTTTGTTTTAGAGGATTGAGCTTCCCGAGTGGAAGTGGGAAAGGATTACCATGAATTTCGTTACTGGACTTCCGATGACTCGGAAGAAGTTTGATGCTATTTGGGTCATTATTGATAGGCTGACCAAGTTAGCGCATTTTATTCCTGTTGCAGCCACTTATTCATCGGAGAGGTTAGCTGAGATCTACATCCGAGAGATTGTTCGCCTTCATGGGGTGCCAGCATCTATCATTTCGGACTGGGGTACACAGTTTACCTCGTGCTTCTGGAGAGCAGTTCAGCAGGAGTTGTGCACCCAGGTTCAGTTGAGCACAGCGTTCCATCCTCAGACGGACGGCCAGTCCGAGAGGACTATTCAGATATTGGAGGATGTGCTCCGAGCCTGTGTCATTGATTTATGAGGATCGTGGGACCAGTTTTTGCCTTTAGCAGAGTTCGCCTATAACAACAGCTACCAGTCCAGCATCTGAATGGCTCTATATGAGACGTTGTATGGTAGGCGATGTCGGTCTCTAGTGGGATGGTTTGAGCCGGGAGAGGCTCGGTTATCGGGTACAGATTTGGTCCAGGAGGCCTTGGATAAGGTCAAGATCATTCATGACAGGCTTCGTTCGGCTCAGTCGCGGCAAAAGACTTAGGCGGATCATAAGGTTCGAGATGTAGCTTTCATGGTTGGTGAGCGAGTCTTGCTCCGAGTATCGCCCATGAAGGGCGTGATGAGATTTGGAAGAAGGGCAAGCTTAGCCCTAGGTTCATTGGCCCATTTTATATCCTCGATCGTGTGGGAGACGTGGCTTACAGACTTGCCTTGCCACCTAGCTTGTAAGCCGTGCATCTAGTGTTTCATGTGTCCATGCTTCGGAGGTATCACGGTGATCCAGCCCACATGTTAGATTTCAGCACTGTCCCGTTGGACAAGGATCTGTCTTACGAGGAAGAGCCGATAGCTATTCTAGATCGGCAGGTTCGACAGTTGAGGTCGAAGAGTTTTCCTTCAGTGAATGTCTAGTGGATAGGTCAGCCTCCTGAGGCATCGACCTGGGAGTCCGAGTATGATATGCGGAGCCGTTATCCTCAACTATTTCCTGACTCAGGTACTTATTTCTTTTGTCCGTTCGAGGACGAACAGTTATTTTAGAGGTGGATAATGTGACGACCCAAAGGGTTCATCATTGGATTTCTCCTTTTTTCGTGCTTCCGAGGCCTTAAAAATTCCGCTTTTAGTTGCCTCGATTTGCATGCGCAGTCTTGGCGCGTAGCCGAAAAACTTTTATGTTGAAATATGTGAATTCTGTAAAAAATTTGAAGAATTTTGATATTAATATGATTAAAGTTGACTTTGGTCAACGTTTTCGGTAAACGGACCCGGACGCGTGATGTGACAGTCCCGGAGGGTCCGTAGAAAAATATGGGACTCGGGCGTATTCGCGAAATCGAAATTCGAGGTTCCGATCTCGAGAAATGAATTTTTGAAAGAAATTATTTTTCTAAAAATGATATGAAAATTTGAAATGAAAATAAGTTAGAAAACATTGGTATCGGGCCCGTATTTTGGTTTTGGTGCCCGGTACATGTCTTAAATATATGTTAAGCGCTTTCTGTGAAGGTTGGTCGAAATCGGACGTCGTTTGACGTGTTTCGGACCTAATTATCTAAAGTTGGAAGTTTATGAAGTTAGAATGAAAAATGATGATATTGAGGTTTGATCCATTGATTTTGATGTTGTTTTGGCGATTTGATCGCTTGGTTAAGTCCGTATGAGGTTGTTGAGTTAGTGTGTATGTTTGGTTAGGAGCCCCGAGGGCTCGGGAGTGATTTGGAAGTGGTTCGAGGTGTTTTTGAACTTAGGATGATATCAGATTTTCTGCAATTTTTGCACAAGCATTCCCTTCTTCGCGTTCGCGTCCTTCAGCACGCGTTCGCGATGCTTCACAGGTCCCCTTCTTTGTATTCGCATCATCACTATCGTGATCGCGTAAGCCAATTTCAGGACCCCCGGAAGTTCCTTCTTCGCGTTCGCATTCCCCAGTTCGCGAACGCGTAAGTTGACCAGCCTTCTCATCGCATTCGCCTGGGTCTTCACGCGTTCGCGTATTACAAATTCCTAGACCCCCTCAACTTTCCCCTTCGCGATCGCGTTCTCACAATCGCGAACGTGATGCCTCCAGCCCTCCCTTAATCGCGAACGCGACCTCTGTGTCGCGAACGCATAGAGTAAAACCCTTTAGTGAATTTTTCTTAAAAACATAACACTTAACACGAGATTTTTTCATTATTTTCACACGAGCTCTTCTCCTTCACCCTCCATAGACAAGTTTGAAGAACATATTCCTCCATAACTTCATAAGTAAGTGTTCCTAACTTCATTCCCTCTTAATTTCTTCAACTAATCACTAATTTTCTAGCCCTAAATCATGAAATCAAAGTAGAAATTGGGGGTTTGGGGTAGAGTTAGGGTTTTGAGAATTTTGGGTGATTCAACCTCAATTTGGGGTCGAATCTTAAAACAAATTGCATATTCAAACTCGTGGGGGTTATGGGTGATTGAGTTTTGGTCCGAGTCTCGTGTTTGGACCATGTGGGCCCGGTGTCGAATTTTGGTATCTTTGGAAGAATGTTAGAAAATTCATATCTAGGCTATGTGATGTTGTCATTGAGTCTTTATTGATATTATTTAATTAATTATGCCTCGATATCATTATTTTCGAGTCGGATTGTAGAGAAAATATGATATTAGAGAGTTGATTGCTATTCTCGTACTGAGGTAAGTGTTTGTTCTAACTTTGGCTTGAGGGAATAGGACTAGGATATTAGTTGCTAACTGCTAAATGTGGAGTACGGTGCATAGGCATGGTGACGGTTATCTATACACCAGAGTCTAGCATGACCGTGAGTCTTAATTGTGTTTGACTCGGGTTTTGTGATACATCTTCCTTGTTTAATTGATAAGTTTCATATAATGTAAATGGTTTGAGGAAGAATTGTGATTGATATATTATTGGAGCGTTGGCTCGAACTAGAAATTGATAATTGAGAAAGAAGTGATTAAAAGAGGAAGTGTTGTGATTATTCCCTTACCGGGACGCGTAGTCTATTATTGTTGTTGTCCCTTGCCGGTATTTAAGCATTATATGTATTCTCCCTTGCCGGGATATTTAGGCTGTTAGTTGTACCCTTGCCAGGTTAAATCGTTATGTTGTTGAATTCCCCTAATGGGGCCTCCTCTAGAAAGATTATATGTATTATTCATTATGAAATGGGATCGTGTGACACGCCGTCCACTTATGAATTATGAAATGGGATCGTGTGTCACGCCGTCCACTTATGAATTATGAAATGGGATCGTGTGGCGCGCTGACCACTTATAAATATATACTATGGGACCGTGTGGCACGCCGACCACTTATATGAGTCATATTATTGATGTAGTTTCGTTGTTATATCCGTTGATCTGTTTTCACTGTATCCCCCCCAAGCATGCCCCTTCCCAGTTTTTATTTGATGTTTTCTGTTGTTATTTTCGTTGCCTTTGTATATATATATATATCTGCACAGGTTATTTTTGGTAGTTCCTGTGTAGTCTCGTCACTACTTTACTGGNATGGATTTTTTTGCATAGATCTAGGAACAGCTTTTGGACAGCAGCAGTAGGATTGCCCGGGAGCTGTCTTCAGTCCAGGGACTCACGAGGTAGCCTAGCTGGCGTTCGCAGGCCGAAGTTCCTTCTATGTTTTAGTTTGTTTTCTTTGTTTCGAGACAAACAGTATGTGATATCATTTCAGACTTGTTTTTAGTACTCTATAGCAGTCCGTGAACTAGTGACACCAGACTCTAGGTAGAAATGTATTTCAACTTCCGCAAATTTTATTTCAGTTATATAAGCTTAAAGTCTTCCGCTTTATTTAAAATGCCTCCGTTTATTTATATTGTTAAAATGTCATCAGTGAAAAGTTTTAAATATTTGGCTTGTCTAACTCCGACAGTAGGCGCCATCACGATTCCCGATAGTGGAAAATCCGGGTCGTGACAGGTAGCCACTTTTTAAAGTTTTATTTACTTTTTATCTAGTATTTTTAATGTTGAGCAAAAGTAGTCAATACTCTATTAAAATTAATATGAAAAGACGTTGTTACCCTTTCTTCTGTCTGTTTTCCTTCCCAAACAAAAATACAGTGTTTATACCGGTGATTATAATTCATATATAGACGAGAGGGGTTGCTCTGATGGTAAGCAACCTCTACTTCCAACCAAGAGGTTGTGAGTTCGAGTTTCCCCAAGAGCAAGGTGGGAAGTTCTTGGAGGGAAGGATGCTAGGGGTCTATTTGGAAACAGCCTCTCTACTCCAGGGTAGAGGTAAGGTCTGCGTACACACTAGCCTCCCCAGACCCCACTAAGTGGGATTATACCGGGTTGTTGTTGTTGTTGTTTATAATTCATATATGCTGCTGCTTTTCAGATAGCTTTAGGGCTTTGGTTTTTTTGTCTAATTACATACTTTAATTTGTAATCTATTTATTGTTTAGATGGAGGAGAAGTTCAAACTGTTCGAAAATATAAGAGAGGTCAAGATATAAGTAAAAACGCTGGATCATGAAAGGAATATTGATAAGGAAGATATATAGATGTTGCTGAAGAACACGAGTAATCGAGTGTTTATCCTGTCCTGTCTTCATTAATACAAGGCCCTTCTGGTTATTTCACTGTGTAAATACAATATAATTTTAAGATCATTACTATTATGATTATTTTTTTTTTTTGGTGAAAAGATACAAATAACGTTTGTTTTTCTGCTACGTTATGGATCCTGAACTAACAGTTCCAAATTTAAAAGTTAAGGACACTTGGTCCTGAGCTTTTATGAGCAGAAGGGTGTTTTTATCTGGGCAGGTAAAATTTAATAAAGCAGTGACTAAAAACTATAAACATTTTAAACAATAACTTAAAAATAAATATATTTATTATTAGTGGCTAACCGTGCACATCCCCGTAAGTGTGTCACAGGCTTACATTGGCCTACTCAAGTAGCTCAAGACCGACCCATTTATGTACGGTCAATTTGCACATAAATAAAATAATTTAGTGTCACCGTTTAAATTTTGATTCCGTTAAGAATTTTGTTGAAAAATTAGACTTGCGCCAGAATTCTGGAGCGCGCTGCCAGAATTTTAAAGGGGCAATTGTATTTATACCCGTTTTTTATGCCACATTTTAACCTATGCCCGCTTTACAAAAAAATTGCAAGCGTACCCGCTTTTTCGCATAACTTCAGCACACGGGGCTGAAGTAGCAAAGGCAATCACACAAAACTTCAGCATTTTAGTAGCCGGGCCTGAAGTTCAGCTCTAGAGCTGAAGTTTTT
>MU676020.1:275055-293465 GCA_026770625.1 Nicotiana glauca
GCTCGGAAAGAAGAAACTTTGGACTTGCGGAATCACAACCGGATGTGGATGAAGCTTATGAAGAAATGATAGCTGCACTTGCAGAGGATGCTGCTTCGCCCGAAAGTGGTGATGACCAAGCTTCTTTTCCACCACCACCAACTGAACCTCCTCTAAACCTTGAAGGATTTATGAGATTTGTTAGAGATACAATGTAGATTATATTGTAACTTGTACTTTGGCACATCTTCTTTAGTTTTTTTTTTCTTTTAATGGTGGTATTAGTACCTTGTTGTGCTCATTCCATTGGGGGGAAGAAGACTAAGAAAGATATGCCATTTTTGGTAATAAAAATTATAAGACATGCCTTTGATTCTTTGAATATCTCTTTGCAGTATATATATATATATACATAATATATACATAAAACATACTATATATATACACATAATATATATATATACTTAATATATATATACATATATATAAACACATAATATATATACATAATATATAGACATAATATATATACATATATATAAACACATAATATATATACTTAATATATATATGTATATATATACATATATATTAACACATAATATATATACATAATATATATATACACACACATAATATATATACTTAATATATATACATATATATTAACACATAATATATATACATAATATATATTATATATATACATAATAAATAGACATAAATATACATACTATATATACATAATATATAAACACACAATATATATACTTAATATATATACATATATATTAACACAAAACAAGATTATTTCTACACATAGGACACATAATATATACATAACATATATATATATACATAATATATATACATAATATATATACATATATATAAACACATAATATATATACTTAATATATATACATATATATTAACACATAATATATATACATAATATATATTATATAAATACATAATATATATACATAATAAATATTATATATATACATAATATATATACATATATATAAACACATAATATATATACTTAATATATATACATATATATTAACACATAATATATATACATAATATATATTATATATATACATAATATATATACATAATAAATATTATATATATACATAATATATATACATATATATAAACACATAATATATATACTTAATATATATACATATATATTAACACATAATATATATACATAATATATATTATATATATACATAATAAATATTATATATATACATAATATATATACATATATATAAACACATAATATATATACTTAATATATATACATATATATTAACACAAAACAAGATTATTTCTACACATAGGACACATAATATATACATAACATATATATAAACACATAATATATATACATAATATATATATAACGTACTATATATATACACCATAATATATATATAATGTATATTATATAGTATATACATACATAATATACTAGTGTACTAAATATATTATATTATATACTATATATACTACAAAACAAAAAATTTTAAAATTAGGGCCCCACCCCAAACGGCCATATTTTTAAAATAGCCGTTTTTTTGTTTTTTATTCAAATTACACAAATAACCTTTTCTAACACTATAAATACCCCCCTCCCTCTTCTTCATTTCAATACTCAAAACTCATTTCACAAACTAAATTTCTCTCAATCTCTCACTCTCCACTTTTCAAGACTTAAAGTCTCAACTCTCAATCTCAATTTTCAAGTTAAATCATGCCTCTTCCGGAAAGAGTGCGCTTATTTGTTACGCAACACTATGATGTGCTAGAAGAAAATGAAGAAGGCTTAGTATTACAGTGCAAGAATTGTGGTAAAGTTTTAAATTTTCGTACAGGGTCTGGCACAGGCAGTTTAAGGAGACATATCAAGCATTGTGTTGACGGTATTCCACAGGCAGTTTAAGGAGGCTTTCGTTTTTGTACTTTATTTTCTTGAAGGTATTATGCTTCATGTTGTACTTTGTTATTAATTTATTAAGCATGCGAATTTAGTTTTACAATTATTTCGTTATTTTACATTTTTGTCAAACACTTTATTAATTATATTATACATACTACATATATTTATATATCCATATATAATAGCAATTTATATATATACATACATACATCGTTTACAAGAAATTGTATTAAACAAAAAAATTAAAAAAAAAGCCCGAAAATTAAAAAGCCCATTAGGCCCGCTAAGCCCACGATCCGGCCCACTAAGCCCAGGACCACAGTGTGCTTAGGCCCGTCACGGGCCGGTTCAACCCCCCGGCCCACCAAGCCCGGGACCGCCAGAGCCCAGGACCACCAGGCCCAGGACCGCGAAGACCGGCCCGTCAGGCCCGTTTAGGCCCAGGCCCGGCCCACCAAGCAACCTTAGTCGTAACTACTAGCGTATAATTAATTCTTGTAACAAATTAGGTCTTCATTTTACCTTATTAACTTTGTTAAAAATATTTTAGATTGCTATGAGGTAGCAACAACAACAACAACAATAATTCAGTATAATCCCAGTCACTTAATGGGGTCTGGGGAGGGTAGTGTTTACGCAGATATTACCCCTACCCTGGGGTAGAGAAGCTGTTTCCAAATAGACCCTCGATATCCTTTCCTTCAAGAACTTCCCGCCTTGCTCTTGGGGAGACTCAAACTCACAACCTCTTAGTTGGAAGTGGAGGTTGTTTACCATCAGAGCAACCCCTCTTGTCTTAATTGCTATGAGGCAACAAAGAGGACATATATGCCCACCCAAAAAGGGAGATAGGGGAAACTGTTTTGGACTAATGAGAATAAACCAACATCCAATTTCAATGGAGTAGTTACTATAAAGTTTTAAATATTATTCAATACAAGTTACAACACAATGGAATTAACTAAAATATTTTGTTTCAATTTTTTTTTCTGAAAACAATATGATTTATGATATCTGTGTTAATCTAAAGCCACAAGATTAAATCTGCTGTGTCAAACTAAAGTATCGTGTATTTTTATAAGCAATCATTCTTTATCTATTATTTGAGTAAAGTTGGGTGAGCAAGAGGTCTGCAATAGAGTTTATATATTTTTTCATGACATTATTTACATATTGCAAAAGAAAAAGTATTAAAGAGAAAATACTTTCCAAAAGAAAGCAGATATGGTCTGATCCTTAGCTAGATGTTTGGGGTGTTTCTCGTAAATCGAACTCCTCATTGTACATTGGATTCTCTTGTCACTCGTCCTATGGTTAAGTGTTCACTAAGACATTTGATGGTGCCTTGCACAAGAAGCAATACTTGTACGATATTTCATCATTTATCAATATTTCAGGAACTAAAAGTGCATATATTATTGTATAAAGTAAACTAAAACAATAATGCAACTAGTTCTTTACATTCTGCTTCTTCAAGGCCTCGTGGCCGTAGCTGCATTATGTCATGAGTGCCTCAAAGCCTCCTCTACTACTTGGGTGGCTCCTCCTCTGCCCGAGGTGGCTCCTCTGCTACCCTGCATGCTTGTTCTGCTGCCTTGCGTGCCTACTCTACTGCTCTGTGTGTATTCACTACCCTCTCTTGATTTAATATTTCAACCTTTGTGTACAAGGATGTTGAGCAAATTAAGTTTTGGCTCTCCTCACTGAGAGGCCCATGAACTTCTTTAGCATCATTGATAGCCTGTTGGGCAGTGGCAAGAGCGTGGTCAAGAGACCCAATCTCCTCAGTGATATGTGATTTTCCATTCCGATCTTTATTTTTAGCAAAATACATGCAACACAAAATAAGTCAAAAATACCTTACGCATTAACTCATGAGGGTAAACAAACAACTTAGACCAAGCCCAAGATTACAAACAAGTAAAAAATAAAAAATAAATACATATGACACTCAATCACAAAGAGATTGGTGAAGGACAAATAACAGTAACTAACATCATTACAAATTATCTGACAACTGAGTAGATTTCAGGTGAACTTCTTGCTCTGTATGGTGTATAGTGACAAAATAATTTTTTTTATATAAGTATTAATGTTTTTGACTTGTAATTTTACCCAGTTATTAATTAATATTTTATTATAAAAATTTACTTATATATATATATATATATATATACACACACTAGTGAGGTTACCCGGGCTAAGCCCAGGCCCAACGAATGGATGAAGCTCACGTTAACAGATTCAGAACATTTTTATTTCCATATGAAATTATTAAAATGAATAGCAGAAGCAACAACTACAACAATTCATTAACTCGAACATCCTGCCCAAAAATAATTAAAGAAAGTGTGTCTTCTTTCTATCTCTGGGAAGTGGAAACCAACAACAAATTAATGAAGCTATGAAAATTTTATTCTGAAATATAACAACGTATTACGGATATATAAGGACATCTCCAACCTTGCCCCCATCCTCCATAATGGGGGAAAATTTTGCTCCAACCCTCCCCCATTTTTTCCCCCAAAATGGGGGATGAATAGTGTTCCCTCAAATATGGGGGTACACTATTTATCTCCCCCATTACTATTCATCCATATTATTATTTAATCTTTTAATTTATCTCTTTATATATACATAATTATGTTTATGTAATGTCGTTATAATATTAATATTATATCTTAACTTTGGTGTATAATATTGATAAATTAATTTTCGTGCATTTATTATTTTTATGTAAAATTAAAAGTTAATTTTATTATAAGTTAATTGTACAAAAAATATATAATTATCTCAAAAAATAAATGGTGCAAATATAAAATATTAGATATTGTTAATATTGAAAGGTGCGAATATAAAATATTATATGTTGCTAAAATTGAAAAGTAAAAATTGAAAATACATTAAAATTGGAAATACACTAAATTAAAATACATAAAAATTGAAACTATGGTAAATAGCATAATAACTTAGTAGGGACCTATGTCGTTTCCAGATACACCGAAATCATTATAGTATTGACTGCACGGGGCTGGGGATTGTTGTGATTGTGACTGTAAATATTCTTGACTTCTTTTATACATTATTAGTTGTTATTCTTGTCGCATAAATTCACGACGAGTCGGATCGACAATAGAATCCACATCCATCACTAAAATTTATTTTCTTCTTTCATTTCTTTTATTCTTTTTCCTTTTGAACAGTCAAGATTTCTTTTTTTGCCTGGGTTGCATTATTCATCGCCTCAACCATCCGATTATTTTCTGATTGGATTGTCTTCATATACCGCAATGATTTCACTTTTATTTGAATTATTAGTTAATCTATAATAATTGCTTACAAATTATATTATTTAAAATTTTATGGAATTGTTTTAATTATGGAAATTATAAATTAATAAAAATAAAAGATGGAATTTGTTTAATGGAAATTAAAAAATAAAATTAAAATAAAAGATAATAATATAATATAGAAGAGAGAGAAGAATATAAAAAAGTTTGGGGAAAAAAATGGGGGAATGGTTGGAGTAAGTTGTCCCCAAAATGGGAAAATCCCCATTTTGGGGACAAAAAATGGGTGCAAGGTTGGAGATGGCCTAAAAGCTTAAATACATATCAACCTAAATTTAATATGTTACATGACAAGCTAGGCGTAAATATATTCATGCACAGACAGAAGAAAAAATAATTCAAATCTTGTCAACAGAAAATAAAACTGACGCTCAGGAGTACAACAGAAAAATAAAATAAATGAAGAGAACTTAGAAGTCACATAAGAAATCCAAAATAAATAAATTAATAAAAATAGAGAACAAATCAAAACCCAACCTCAATTTGTTTTCGTCTTTCTGAAAATGAATCTTAAGAGTAAATTGAAGAAAATATTACAAATCAAGCCAAAACCACAAAAATCTAATCTTTTTCCAGAAGAAGAAAAAGTAGAACAAAAAGCAGAAATAAAATGAAATGCTAGCGTGATTGGAATAAACTTGTTTTTTGTGGTAGATGTGAATCGAAAGAGGCTAACTGCTCTAATTTCGTTGAATTGTTAGGTGAGGTCTGCTGGCTTCTGGGAAAATTGGTGCTACCCTCTTTCCTTTTTGTTGCTGTTGTTTTTTAGTTATTGCAGACAGATGTGGAATAATATGGAAGTGGATGCTACCGTTTCAATGTTTCAAAGTTTCAACAAGTTACGTTGAATGGAGTTTTTAGCTTTGAGGAATTGGTGCTTTTCCTTACACTTAGGACAAAATTTAAGTGTAGCTGAAGCTTTGAATACAGAAAACACAATAAAAGTTGAAAGAAGATTTTTTTATCAAACACCTACAGAATAAAAAGGGTAAAGAAAAAACATGGAGAAGAAGAACTAACAACTTCTTGGTATTAAACAGAAGCAAGCAAATAAGTGCAACTGAGATAAAATTGAGATGTAACAAAACTGAAAGCGATGCTTTCCACGTGGCAAATTAGGGTGAACGTGTCAAAAGCACATAAAATGTCAAAAATGCCCCGTGAAGACATGTTTACTATCACATGTCTACTTATCACCACTTATATATTAGTGATTTGGAAGTGGATGCTAACCTTTCAAAGTTTATACAAGTTTTGTTGAATGAAGTTTAAAGTGTAGAGAAAGATATAACATAAGTAAAGAAGGTCAATTAAGTAATTTCATATAGGTTAGGTTGTTAGTTAATAACCACCACTCCTAAAGTTAGTTAACTTGCTAATAAAGATTCTAGTCCTAATTAGCTTAGTTAGTTACAATTAGCACATGTATATAAATACCTACACTATGTATGTAATTCATCAGAAGATTAATAAGAAATCCTCTTTTCTCTTAGTTCATATCGCCTTCTCTCTCTATGCTAGTTCTTCTTCTTCTTCTTCTTCTTCTTCTTCTTCTTCTTCTTCTTCTTCTTCTTCTTCTTCTTCTTCTTCTTCTAATTCAATAAGCTTGAATCTCGATCCAACTCTTAATTGCTCGAAATTAAAGAAGTTCTAACTTTAGTTCTTGCTTAGTTCAAGTCGTGACGAAAATTCAACAGCTATGGTGGCTAATAAACAATCAGCTGGTGTTACTCCTGTAATTCCAACTAGAAACTTGAATCAAACAGGTTTGCATGCAATTGATTACAATCATCTACTGTTTTTAAGCCCTTCAGATGTTAGTGACATTCAAATCGTATCTTTTCAATTAATTGGGATTGAAAATTATTCTCTGTGGTTTCGATCTATGAGAATGGCACTTTTAAGAACGAATAAGTTAGGTTTGGTGGATGGTACTTGCACAAAAGAAAAATTTTCAGAAAATTTGTGGAGTCATTGGGAAATAGTAAATGCTATTGTGCTTTCTTGGCTGATGAATTATGTGAGCAATGGTTTACTTGGTGGTATAATGTATGCATCAAGTACAAAGGCTGTGTGGGATGATTTGCATGAAAGATTTGATACGATGGATGGTTCAAGGTCATATAATCTGCATAAAGAAATTGCTACGCTTAGTCAAGGGACACCATCTGTTTTTGCTTATTTTTCAAAATTGAAAGATTTGTGGGAGAAGTTTGAAGTTTGAAGTACTAGTTCCTGCACCTGGTTGTGACTGTCCAAAATCAAGAGAGTTTGTTGTACATTTACAAAAATTAAAGCTGTTTCAGTAATTGATAGGATTGAATGATTCCTATAGCCAGGCTAGAAGTCAAATCTTGCTCATGAGTCCAATGCCAAATAATCAGGCATATGCCATGGTGATTAGTGATGAGAGCCAGAAATTAGTTGCAGCAAATGCTGGTATACTAGGAGCAAATCCAATATCTGGAACTAGTTAGTTTGAAATGGAAATGTATACTAAACTGGGGGAAACTATCAGAAAACCAGAAAAAGTTTCAATCTATTCTGTGATGTATGCAAAATAAAAGGGCATTCTAAAGAAAATGCTTATAAGGTCATAGGCTATCCTACAGAATATAGAACAAGAAAGAAGAACACAAATACTCATAGTGCATATAATGTGCTGTCTGATAGAAGTGTACATGGAAATCAGTTATCTAGAGGAAATTGGAATGAGAATTGTTTACAAAATTCTCAATTAGCAAATAGTGCTGTGAGTACTAATAACTCTTAGGGTTTTGGACAAATAGCAAATACACCTTGGATGGAAAATTGCACCTTCACAAAAGAGCAATATGAGCATATTGTATAACTGCTGAACAAAGACAATTCAAGTGTTGCAACACCATTAGCTAATGCTGCCACTACAACAACACCATCAACTAATGCTACAGGTATTCCTTGTGCCTTATTAGCCTCTAAAAGTATACAAGAATGGATTATAGACACAAGAGCTACAAACCATATGGTAGCTGATATAGAATTATTAAATAAAGTCTCTCTAATACAAACAAATCAGTCAAAGAAAGTATATCTACCTAATGGAGAAACTACTCAAGTTACTCATATTGGAACTAGTACATCAACAGATCAAGATAAAATAACCAATGTATTTTACATCCCTCAATTCAAATATAACCTCTTGTCCGTCTCTAAATTAACTAAGGAACTGAAATGCTTAGTTACTTTCTTCCCTGATTTTTGTATATTTCAGGAACTCTTCAGTGGGAGGGTGAAAGCGATTGGTAAAGAAGACAGTGGTCTATACATTCTCAGTAGACAAAAATTACCATAAAATAATGCACTTAGTTTAAACACTAAGGAGACAGAAAACAGTAAAGAGATTAACTCAAATGATATTGAACTCTGACATAGAAGACTTGGACATGTGTCTGCTCCTGTTCTCAAGAAGCTTTTTTCTACAAATTCATAAGATATAACTGCTAAAATAGATCTGTGTACTACATGTCCTTGTGCAAAGCAA
Organism: Nicotiana glauca; assembly: GCA_026770625.1. NCBI lineage: Eukaryota > Viridiplantae > Streptophyta > Magnoliopsida > Solanales > Solanaceae > Nicotiana > Nicotiana glauca. Next base: position 283,868 of record MU676020.1, read on the forward strand.
ACAAGGAAACCTTTTCCTATTAGTAGTATAAGAACAGTTGCTAGTTTTGAATTAGTTCACATAGATATATGGGATCCTTATAAAATTCCTACTATGGATGGTAATAGGTTCTTTTTAACTATAGTAGATAATTTCTCTAGAATGACATTGATTCTTTTGCTGAAATTGCAGTCTGATGTATGTGTGATTATACAACAGTTTTTACCTTCATCAAAACTCAATTTGGAACTACAATTAAAACAATAAGAACAGATAATGATAAAGAATTTATTAACTCAACATGTGAAAACTTCTTTAAGAATCTAGGAGTAATTCATCAAAAAACATATCCTTATACTCCTCAACAGAATGGAGTAGCTGAGAGAAAGTATAGACATATTCTAGAAATTACTAGAGCTATAAGATTTCAAGCTAATATACCTATCAAATTCTGGGGTTATTGTGTTCTTGTTGCAGTATACATCATTAATAGGCTACCTACCTCTGTCATTGGAAATAAAAGTCCATATGAAAGGTTGTACAATAAGGAACCTATATTACAACATCTTAAAGTTATAGGTTGTTTGTGCTATGCAAAGTTAGTTAATCAAAATGATAAATTGATGCCTAGAGCAAAACCTGCTATACATATGAGATATGCTACAACTCAAAAGGGATATGTATTATATGATCTGATAGATACAAATTTCTTTGTAAGCAGAGATGTTCAATTTAGAGAATACGTATTTCCTTTCAGGAACAAACAAGATAATAATCAATCCTTATTTATACATCCAAACACAACAGTCTTATTTCTACATAACATAGATTCAACAATACAAGCTACAATTTCAGAAAATAATATGTATTCAAATGAACAGGAAAATAATATTATGTCAGAAGTAATACAAGAATTCACACAACATTATGAGAATAGTCACATAGAATCTACTCAGACTAACAATCAACAAACTTCAGCTATACAACAAAGAAGTCAAATTTCACAACCAGTAAATGTCAGAAAATCAGGAAGAGGAAAGAAACCACCTATATGGACGAAAGACTTTGTGTCATTACCTTCTCAATAGAATAAACCATATGCAATATCAAAATTCATAACTTATGATCACCTAACCCCTAAATATCAAGCTTACTTGACAACAACTTCAAATATAACTGAACCAACTCTATACTCTGAAGCTATAAAGGACCCTAAATGGATAGATGCAATGAAAGCAGAGATTGAGGCACTACGAAACAACCATACATGGGACATAGTAACTCTGCCTACTGGTAAAATTTCTATTGGGTGCAAGTGGATTTACAAGATTAAATACAAGGCTTCTGGTGAAATAGAAAGATTTAAAGCTAGGTAGTAGCCAAAGGTTTTAGTCAAAAAAAGGGGATAGATTATCAAGAAACTTTCTCTCCTATTATAAAAATATAAACTGTAAGAACTATATTAGCTATAGCTGCTGCAAGACACTGGCATATACATCAAATTGATGTATATAATGCTTTCCTACAAGGAGATTACTAGATGAAATTAATATGCAACTACCTCAAGGATTCACAAGTCAGGGGGAGAACAAGGTATGTAGACTTGTGAAATCTCTATATGGTTTGAAACAAACTCCCAGACAATGGAATGCTAAACTAACAGAAGCATTAATGAAGTCTCAATTCCAGCAAAGTCAACATGATCAGTATTTATTCTTTAAGAGAACTACAGAAGGTATTATAATGGTCTTAATCTATGTAGATGATATGCTTGTGAGTGGTGACTCTCTAGAACTAATAGAGGAAACAAAAGCTCATCTTTAATAGTCTTTCAAAATGAAAGATCTAGGGGAATTGAAGTACTTTCTAGGCATAGAATTTGCAAGATCAGAACAAGGGATTCTTATGCACCAGAGGAAGTATGCACTAGAACTGATTTCTAAAACAGGAGTTGTAACTGCTAAACCATCTATTATACCTCTTGACACAAATATGAAACTTACAACTACAGAGTATGATGAACATCTAAAGAATACCAAATCAACTGTTCAAATGAATGAAGAACTGGCAGATCCAACTTCCTGTCAAAGAGTGGTAGGCAAACTCTTGTACTTAACAATGACCAGGTCTGATATATCATTTACTGTTCAAACACATAAGTCAATTTCTTCAAAGACCAAAGAAGTCTCACATGGAAGCAGCCGTAAGGGTTGTCAAATATATCAAAAATAGCCCAGGGTAAGGTATTTTACTTTCAAGCAAGTTAAGCAATACTATCTTAGCATACTGTGATGTAGATTGGGCATCTTGTCCATTTTCAAGAAAATCTGTTTTAGGTTACCTAGTCAAATTAGGAGATTCTCTAATATCATGGAAATCCAAGAAACAAACTACTATTTCTAGAAGCTCTGCAGAAGCTGAGTATAGAAGTCTTGCAACAACTGTTGCATAACTCATTTGGTTGATTGGCCTGTTAAAAGAAGTGGAAGTTGAAGTCAAATTACCAGTTGAAGTGTTTAGTGACAGCAAAGATGCAATTCAGATTGCAGCAAATCCTGTCTATCACGAAAGAATAAAACACATTGAAATTGACTGTCATTTCATCAGAGAAAAAATTGTACAAGGTCTTATCAAAACCACATACATATCTACAAAGGAGCAGCCAACAAATATATTAACCAAATGTCTCAACAAGGTTCAACATGGATATCTTTCTTTCAAGATAGGTGTTCTTAATGTGTTTTCAGTACCTAGCTTGAGGGGGAGTGTAGAGAAATATATAACATAAGTAAAGAATTTCAATTTAGTAATTTCATATAGGTTAGGTTGTTAGTTAATAACCACCAATCCTAGAGTTAGTTAACTTGCTAATAATGATTCTAGTCCTAATTAGTTATAATTAGCTTAGTTAGTTGCAATTAGTACATGTATATAAATACCTGCACTATGTATGTAATTCATCAGAAGATTAATAAGAAATTCTCTTTTCTCTTAGTTCATATCGCCTTCTCTCTCTCTCCTTCTTCTTCTTCTCAATCTCATTCTTGGATTCAATCTAGTAACAATTTCAAGAAGGAATTTGTTATTTTTGATGATAGTCTATAATTGCGTATTTTAATTGATTATTACATTCTAATTTACTGTATTTTAGTTGAGTTTGCACTTTAATCGCTAGTGTTTTGCACTAACGGTGTGTGTTATGCCTTGTACAAGCGATTCCGAGAATTATAGATGTTATGGAATAAATTAAAGTAATTTGGAGCTTTATTCTGAGTAAAATCCCAAGGAATTAAGTAGAGATTGTATTCAGGGATCAATGGATGATAGAGCAACAAAACGAAGAATCGAGTAGGCATATTACACACCGTCTAGTAAAATGAACATCTCTTTTTGCTCACAACTCTATTTTGGCTCCACAATATATGGTTGAAAAGATAATTCAATGGGCTACAACTTTCACGTTTTACATTTTTCAAATTCAAAACGGAACAGAGTGAAAAATGCCGTCGAAACCAAAATAGCAAACCTGAGGCGGGTTGAGGCAGTATACCTGCCATATACCGCGGTTGTACAGCGGCAGTCCAGATGTGAAATATTGTCCTTTTTCGCACAGGAGAAGGTATAATTATTTGGGCCCGACCCTACTTGGTATATATACATGGAAAATTGGTATTTTTTAGAAGGTTAGACATATTTTTGACACATATTCGACCTAAGGAGGCAGAGACACAATATGAGCAAGGCGAGGAATTCTCTAACGAGTTTTTCCTTCCTCTTCCTACTTTTTTTATTGTTGGTTATGACTTTTAGTATTGTAGTTTTACATACTATTATAAATAGCTAATTTATTTTTTAGGATTTTGATGGAACCTTTTGTAGGATAAATTCTTGTTATATTTTTTTATAATTGAGCCGTAATATTTTCTCTATTTGTTCAACTATATTATTCTTGTGATTGATTGAAGGACCCTCAATTAGCTGTGCCTATTTAGTATGTATTACTCGGGAGAGAGTATATATTTAGGTAGTTGTTGAATCAACATCACTCCTGACGCATGTGAGGAATCAATAACCAAGGGTTTAAAGGTGGGATTAGGGATAACGAAACGGTGGGTGCGATCTAAGTGAGCTGTAACTAAAGTCAGCTAGCGTAACTTGGGAGAGTATTTCTAGTAAATTGTCATAATTACTCGGGAGAGAATTACAACACGCAGAGTGCTCATGATTGGTAGAGAATATATTGGCGAAATTGTAGGAAACATAGCTAGAAGGATTTCTACAATTGAGGAATTCATAAATCTAGACCTCCTTAATTTAGTCTCCAACCCTTTGTCTCGTTAGTTGATAATTTTACCGCTTTGTAGTATTTGCTAGTTAATTAGTTAGAAATATAAATCTCATTATTTATAATTTAGAAAACTGTTCAATCTTGTCTTCTTAGTGATATTAAAGAGATGTAGATAAGCCTTAGTTCTCTGTGGAATTCGACTCCGGACTTGTAAATCAGATTTTATTTGCATCGACCGCTTATTCCTTTTTATAAGGCATAGTTGGGCGTGATCAAATTTTGGCGCTGTTACCGGGTAACTAACGGTGTAGTTGTAGGTGTACATATTGCTAGGTTTCAAGTTTGAACTTTTATTTTTATTTTTTGTATTTGATTTTTTTTTGTTTTTTTTTGTTTTACTTAATAATTTGAGAAACATGACATCTTGGAATTATGAGAGTTTTGATGTTTGTAATTCTACTGTTGATTCTTCTTATATGTTTAGTGGAGGAAACTACCCAGAGAAAAATTATCAGAATATTCCCGAGAGCGAGTTAAGTACACCAACTCAGTCTTATGTGTGGAATGTGTGCGATATGTGTGGTGGTCAAGATGGTCACTCTCATGGTTGTGCTTATATTTCTTATCTTCCCCCAACCTATTACTTTGATGGTTCTTCTATTTTTTGTGAGGTTAATAGGAACAAAGAACCCAGGTATGAGTTCCTGAAAGAGATTGAGGATATGATAAAATGCTTTATGGAACAATATGATGAGATACAACTGCGGGTACAAAGTCAAGGGGCAACTATTCACAACTTGGAGGCTCAAGCGAATAAATTAATTAAACCTTGTAAAGCACAACAAGTTGACATTGTGGAGAGTAGCCAATATGAGTATGAATTGGCTGCAAAAATTTCCATTCTACTGGAGGATTTAAAAAAATACGAGGATGAGATAGAGGAGGAGGTCAAAGTTGAACACCAACAATCTGTCCAGCTAGAATTTGAGGATGCCGATATTGAAGAAGTAATACTAGAGTCAACCTGGGACAAGTTGACTCTATTGTGAATGATGTTGAGGATGTTGAAAGTCCTGAAGTTTATGTGTTTGAGCGCATTGGTCCACACTCCAAGCATTTTTTCACATTATGTTTGGATGATTATATGGAAATAGAGTCATCCGAGCCAATTGAAGAGTCAAGGAATGAGGAACAAGGTGCATATATTCTAGAATTCTTCTTGCGAGAAAGTCAGGATTACATACTTCATTCAAAGGCCAAGGAGTGCAGAATACTACATTATTTCCTTGGACCAGTTAGATTTGTTCCACCGCCCCTTGACCATAATCATAATCTTGAACAAAACTTGGGGTTCAATTCATAAGCTCGAGGTGGAGGCAAAAAATGATTCGCGTCGTACCGCGATGTTAAATCAAGCGCTTGTTAGGAGGCAACCCAGATTTATTGATTTTTTTTAATTGTATTATTTTTTAGTGTCAATTTTTTATTTTCTAAGAGCATGGAAATCAAAGGTATTGGAAGGACCAAGCTTGGGAGAAGTTTGAGTACCCCATGATCTGGTAGTGCTTCAGCCTTTACCTACCAGGGAGTCTCTTTTACCCTTTTATTAGATTTGGTATGCATTGGAGATAATGCACAATTTTAAATGTGGGGTGAGAATATTGTCTAGGTGACTTTCTATGCTATTTAGTTGTGTTAGTTTAATTGAATAAGTATTTTTTTTTTAAAATAGAAAAGATTGGACTTTTCCCGATGACGGATCTATTCGACAATTTTCTTGAGGGATTTAAGTCTAAAAAAAATAAAATAAAAATATTTTCTTTGTAGGTAGTGCAATAATTCCCTCTTGATTTTTCTTTGTGTCGTGGTTCTTTTCCAAGGGTTTTATTTGAACCAGGTGTAGTTAGTTTTTTTGGGAGTAGGAGCAATTGTGTTGTGTTTTGAATTGAAGCAATATCTCTTGACTTGTTATGCCTTGAGAATAGTGAGTACTTTGGTGATAACGCTTAGCCTCAATTTTTGACTCTTGTAGAAGTATCTTAAATTATATGATCTTAACTATGCTTAACTGCTTTGACTAGAGTGTCTTGATGAAACCAATCCTGAGTGAGTTATGTGTCATGTGTGTGTAAGGATTTGTTATATTCTGTGCATTGCATTTGATGCCTAGAACTTGTCCCGTATGTTTGCAAAGCGAAATAGTAGTTTTGTTCAGTCTTTGAAGTGATATAGGCATTTCTTTGTTGAGCCAGATATGTATATTTTACCCACCTAATTGTTATGTATCATAGTTAACCCCTTTGACCCTATAATCTTATTTCTTTGGCAACCACATTACAAGCCTTGCCCATTTGTTTGAATTAATCATCTGTTTGAACCTTTTAACCTCCCATGAGCACTTGAATTATTATGAACTGTGTAAAAGTTAAAGTGTGGGGCGGTCTGTTTGGCTTTTGTGTGGAACTAATTAAATAAGGAGAAAGGTGTAATGTTTTGAAAAAGTAAGAGACACTTGAATTGAAAAAAAAAAAAAATAGTTGGATTGTTGTGGAAAAAATATTTCTTGATAAGTGGTGGCTCTTGATGTAAGTGTGCTTAAAGAAGAATGGGGTAATATACATTGATGTGAAGGTAGAGTTTTGGTTTGACATAAGTATGAGATTTGAATGTTAAAGTATATGTATTAAAGTGCTTAGGGAGGTGTAGTCACTCTTATATCTAAATGTATCTTACCCGTTCCGTAGCTTACATTACAACTAAATAAAATCCTAATTGATCCTAGATTGAATGAGCTCGATTAATGGAGTAGTACACTACGGGCAAGCCTATGGTGTATCTTTTGTAGCATATGAATGTTATTTCTGAGAGTGAGTGAATTCTTTCTATCTTGAGTTACTAAGTGTTCTTAAATTTTATTGTGTGGAACTACTCTCTTTTGTTGTGTGAGGGCACTTGATTCATGAAGGAAAGGTAATATCAGTGACCTTTATGTTAGAGTAAGTAGGTGAGTTGTGAATAATGCATGGTACTTGTGAGTCAAATCTTGAGGTGAAAATGTTACGTTTTTGTGCTTAGTCTATTTTAAATATTCTTGGTGTGATGAGCTAGGAGAATCGTTTAAAAAGGTCGTGTCTATGAAAAGTGTAGTTTGATTGCTCGAGGACGAGCAATGGTTTAAGTGTGGGGTGTTGATAATAGGCTGTAATTGCATATTTTAGTCAATTATTACACTCTAATTTACTGCACTTTAGTTGAGTTTCGCTTTAATCGCTAGTGTTTTGCACTAACGGTGTGTGTTATGCCTTGTAGGAGTGATTCCGAACTATATAGATGTTACGAAGGTGATTTGGATCTTTGAAGTCTTAGTAGAAGCACAAGTAATTAAGCCGAGATTGTATTCGGGGAGCAACGGATGATAGAGCAACAAAATAAAGAATCGAATAGGCATATTATGCATTATCTAGTAAAATGGACATATACTTTTGCTCACAACTCTATTTAGATTCCATAATATATGGTTGGGAAGCTAATTCAACGGGCTACAACTTTTATGTTTTACATTTTCCAAATTCCAAACTAAACAGAGTGACAAATGCGGTCGAAACCGTAATAGCAGACCTGAGGCGGGCTAAGGCAGTATACCTGCCATATACCGCGGTTGTACCGCGGTTTGACCGCGGCCACGATAGTCCTGGCATGAAATATTGTCCTTTTTCGCGCATGAGAAGGTATAATTGTTTGGGCCCGACCTTACTTGGTATATATACATGGAAAAGCGGTATTTTTAAAAGGTTGGACATATTTTTGACACAGATTCGACCTAAGGAGGCAGAGACACAATAGGAGCAAGGCGGGGAATTCTTCAACGAGTTTTTCTTCCTCTTTCTACTTTTTCATTGTTGGTTATGACTAAAGTATTATAGTTTTACATACTATTACGAATAGCTAATTTGTTTTCTAGGATTTTGATGGAACCTTTTGTAGGATAAATTCTTGTTATGTTTTTTTTTTAATTGAGCCGTAGTATTTTCTCTATTTGTTCAACTATATTATTCTTGTGGTTGATTGAAGAGCCCTCAATTAGCTATTCCTATTTAGTATGTATTACATAGGAGAGAGTACATATTTAGGTAGTTGTTGAACAACATCACTCCCGACGTATGTGGGGAATCAATAACCAAGGGTTTAAAGATGAGATTAGGGATACCGAAATCTTGGGTATCTAAGTGAGCTGTAATTAAAGTTAGCTAGTGTACTCGGGAGAGTACTTCTAGTAAATTATCGTAATTACTTGGGAGAGAATTGCAACACACAGAGCACTCATGATCGGTAGAGAATACATTGGCAAAATTGTAGGAAACATAGCTAGAAGGATTTCGATAATTGGGAAAATCATCACTCTAGACCTCCTTAATTTAGTCTCCAACCCTTTGTCTCGTTAGTTGATAATTTTACCACTTTGTAGTATTTGCTAGTTAATTAGTTAGAAATATAAATCTTATTCTTTATAATTTAGAAAATTGTTCATAGTGATATTAAACAGATGTAGCTAAGCCTTAGTTCTCTGTGGGATTCGACTCCGAATTTTTAAACCGGATTATATTTGCAACGATTTCTTAGTCCTTTTTATAAAACATAGTTGGAGGTGATCACTTTTCCTTACGCTTAGGACATAAGTTATATGTAACTGAAGAGTTGAATTGAGGAAAATACAATAAAAGCTGAAAGAGAATTTTTTATCAAATACCTACAGGACAAAAAAGGTAAAGAAAAAACGTAGAGAAGAACAACAACTTAGTACTAAACAGAAGCAGAGCAAAGTAGTGCAACAGAGATAAAATTGAGATGTAACGAAACTAGAAGCGGTGCTTTCTGTGAGCACGTGATTTTTGCCCCAAGCAAATTATTCCAAAAATATATGCAAAAATAATTTTTGTGTGAAAATTTGTTGATAATTGTGTGGAAATACCTGGATTTGTTTTATCTTTGAAAAAAGATATATATAATAAAGCAAATAAAATCAAAACAAAGTACCATTTTTTGTATTAATTAAAAAATATCAAAAATAGAAATAAATTACTCTTTAATTTTAAAAAATTCAGAAAATTAAAAGAAAAATACCAAGAAATAATAAATACAGGAGTAACACAAAAATCCAGAAAGAAAATAAATAAAAAATATATAATACAAAAAATATTAATAAAATACAATGTATAAATACAAAATGCAATATACAACAAAATTGGGCCAAATAACAAAATCAATAGCCCAAATGATACAATACATAAGACCAAGCCCAAAATAATACAGCCGGTCTGTATATACATAACC
>MU676022.1:9529-73879 GCA_026770625.1 Nicotiana glauca
TTATCAATTTTAAGGAATTGCAACGTCGTGAAAATGCATTTTTTGAACCACACCGTACCAGTACGCCTGTGGCTTTAAATACATTTCGACTTCGTTGAGAGTAAGATTTGGGTCACATAAATGTGCACCCGTACTTGAGAATGTATATTAAAAAATCGCGCCTAAAATATCTACGTCTTGTTATCTTTGGGAAAGACCGTGAAATTTGCTAAACGGTCCTTCCAAATCTACGTGTTTTATAATAATTAATTGAGAGCCTCGTGCATTTTATTCTTAAACGAGGCTCATCTCATTTATTTTAAAGGTCAACCCTATAGTGTACTACATTTTTCTATTTGTTTTTGTCTCTAAAATGAAAGAAAATTCCTAATTGTTTATTATTTTTTTTAATTGATGTGTTAACAAAGGAGTTCTCCTGAGTTGCAAACGTTTGGGCCTTACGACAGGCCTTATACAGATTCAGATGTGCTTTTCAAACAAGCATCTCTCACGTACGGGCTTGGGTGCAGATGGGATTGAGCCCAAGCCCTATTCATTCACAGGGTTGTTCAGTCCTTAATCCAATAATACAATCCAACAATGAGAAATCTAAGACTTTAATGTCATTAGTTTGATATTCAAACTGTTATTATTTATTTAAAATCTTAACTGGAAATGCTATTATTCTAACTACTCTGACTCGAAAGGAAACAACTAATCAAGTAATCAATTAATAAAACAAACTTTGCAATAATAAACTAATAATTGAACTAAGTACTTAATTGTCCTTTTGACTTATTCTAGGATTGATTACTGAAGAGCGAGATGAAATTAGTGACTCACTAGTACCTGTATATTTACTAATCATATGTCAAAATCTAAATTGATATTTGGATATCAAACAGCCTAATTATTCATTTGCAGGATCATCTTTATGTGTTTGCTTCATACTAAAATATTCTAAACTACAGCTATCCAATTCTATTACTAAAACAGTCCTTTTATTACAAAACCTTAATCAGAGTCTAATGTGAACAAATTACAAACTGCACTATGAACATAAGGTCTAACTACAAAGCACCATTACATCCTATTTAAATGTAATCAGAATGAAATATGGAAGGCCAATCCAACTGCAGCTTCATATTATGTTGCTCAAAACGAGTAGATACATTGTACAAACTTAGAATCGTACCTGGAAATGCAACAACAGAAAATGAGGATGTCAATAGCAGCAATTAACAGCTCCAGTTACAAACAACAACAGCAGTAATCAGGATGATTTTCAACAGCACTAAGGATGATTTTCAACGCTCAAAAATCTCTAATGATAATTCAATTTCAAGCACAGAAAACACAAGATCCAATCCAATTCGAAGGACTAACTTGAATAGACTTAAAATTGCCCAAATTTCAACTAACATTCCTCTAAAACCTCTGAAGCTAAAAAGGAGGCTTCAGCAAGCAAAGCATAAGGAGAATCAACCAAAAACAGGATAATTGCACCCTCAAAACTTCTTCAATTTGACTCACACGATTTTAATCTTCAACTAACATATATTGAGCCTTAATAATCAAAATTCAGCTGAAAATCTAATGGAACAGTATTTGTCTTGATTTCTACTGATTTCTGATTGTTTTTCTTTTGGTTTTTGACACGGATTTTGGTTGTGAAAGAGAAGAATATGATCTGGAAAGATTAATTCCAGATCTGGAATTTAATAGGTATTTTTAGTGATTTTCTAGGGTTCTAAAGATTATAGGGTTCAAAAGTCTTCTGAATTATGGCAGAAATTGCCTATTTATAGAATTGGAATTCGGAGAGAAATTTAAAATTGGTAATTATCTAAGAGTCCCTCATTTTTTAACTTGTTAGACAAGTTGCTACATTTATTTTATTAAAACTTGCACTAGAACCCTTTCTAGAAGGTTCTAGCTAATTCTACTATATTCCTACCCCTTGAATTGTCTATTCTGCCCTCACTTGCTTTCAGTTTCTACCTATTTACCCTTTCATTCTTCCCAGAATACCCTTTATCCCTCAGTTATTTACCCACGAACCAGGCAGTATTGCCTTTTATACCCTTAACCCCTTAGTTTATTTACAGTATACCACTTATTCTTTCCTCCTTAGCCCTGTATTTCCATTTACTTACCCATTTAACCCCCTTTATTCAATCAGAAACTTAAAAAATCAAAGTCAAAATCGAATTGCAAAAATAGCCAACAAGAGACGGTTTTACAGATATAGTCAAATTAGGTTCTAAGCACTCAATTAACGAGATTCAAAGGGAACAAATCAATCATAGGTAGAATCTAATCAACAGAATACTCAGTCACTAATTTCGAATTTATCAAATAAGAGCCCTAAAATCTAAATATGGCTATGAACAACAATACATGCGATTTTTTACTAAGAACTTTAACAGAATGGAAAACTATAGCCATGTGATTCCAAAGTAGAAAAGATCAGAAAACTACACGGTTACAGGCATGCTTTTCACAACTAAGCACAATCAGAAAGCAACTAAGCATGTAATAGAACTCATAGAATAATCAGGGAAACAAAAAAACAGAAAAAATAGAAAAGATCAGGAAGGAGATATGCAAGTAGAAAAATCAGGATTAGGGTACTTAGCTTTTTTTTTTTTTTTCTTTCTTTCTTTCTTCTGTTTTCTTTTTCTTCATTTTCTTTTCTTTTTCTTGATTTTCCAGAACATCGGAAGTTCAAGAGTCTCTTTTCTTGGATTTTTGATCTTCGAGCAGACTCATCGAGTCTTTTGTGAAAAGACTCTTAGGAATAGAGGTATGGGTTTAACATGGTGGTTTTTGGACTAGGGGTGTTCGTTGAAGTGAGGTTCCGGCGACACACTTTTCAATATTCGAGAAGTTTGGGGCTTATTCGAGGAAAACTACCTAGTGGGGGTTGAAGAGGATGAGGAAGCGGTCATATGGTGTTAACGTCAAACTCTGATTCATAAGTGGTGGTCGCCGGAGTAGGGTTCCGGCGACACCTTTTGGGTTATTCGAAGACTTCTAAGGGTTTTCGAGGAAAACCAACGAGATAGGGTGAAAGAGGGGACGGAGGAGGTCATGGGGTGTTCGTGGTGGTTCAATCAGAAACGGTAACGTTCCCCGCCGGTAGGTTTCCGGCGGGTGATGGAGAGGACCCTAGGGCGGCTAGGGTTTTATGGTTAGAGACGAGAGATATACAAATGAATGATATGTATCGTTTGTATATTTAAAAGCCTCGGATGATCTGGAACCGTTGGATTGAATGAACCAACGGTTCAGATTTAATTAACTCATATACGACGTCGTTCCCCTTAAGTGATCATTTAATCACGACCATTGGATTGATGATATTAACGGCTCAGATTGGTTCAAGCATGCGACGTCGTTTTATTTGTTAGACAATCGTTACTCTAGGACCGTTTGATCAAATTTTCAACGGTCTAGATTTGGTTTCCCCTGGACGGTGTCGTTTCAGGTCTGTATAGACAGACCGGGCTGATTTCATTGGGCCTGGTCTGTGTATTGTATTACTTGGGCCACTGAATTGTAATTGGCCCAGTTCTTATATATTGTATTTGTATTTTGTATTATACATTGTATTTTTTGTATTTTCGTATTATATTTTTTTTTGTATTTATTTTCTTTTCTGTATTTTTATATTTTACTCTTGTATTTATTATTCCTTGTATTGTCCTTCTATTTCCTTTTAATTTTTTCTGATTTTCTAAAATTAAAGAGTAATTATTTTCTATTTTTGGTATTTTCTAATTGATATAAATAGATGATATTTGATTTTCTTCGTTTGTTTTTTCTTTCAAAAATTAGAAAAATCATGGTATTTCCACACAATTATCAATAAATTTTCACAAGAAATTCAAAATCATTTTTGCATGCATTTTGGAATAATTTGCTTAGGGAAAAAATCACGTGCTCACAGCGTTATGTGCTCCGCGTTCGCGAAGGCTTATTTTGGGCACCTGGGAAATCCTTCTACGCGTTTGCGTTTATAGCCTCGCGTTCGCGAAGCTCTGCCTCCCCATTCACCGCGTTCACATCCTCCTTATCGCGTTCGCGTAGGTTTAAAAGCCCCTTCATCGCGATCGCGTTGCCTTCCACGCATTCGCGTAGGGCAAATTTTTTGGCCTTTATTTTTTCTTTAACGCGTTCGCATGAACTAATTCGCGTTTGCGTAGTTTGCTGGGCCAGGCCTTCGCGTTCACATCCCTTCCTTCGCGAACGCGAAGGGCATTTTGAGGACCTCCTATTTTCCTTCTTCGCGAACGCGTGAGACCTGTCGCGTTCGCGATACTTTAATGATCCGAACAGTACTTAACATTTCAAAAACGAGGTTTTGCCATTTTTTACCAAAACTCATGGTTTGGAGCTCAGATTTGGGAGCAATTTCAAGGGTTTTTCAAAGGCAATCACTGGGTAACGATTCTCTATTCTCCTATGACTAAAACCCATTAATCTAATCGCGAATTTACCTTTTAATTTCGTGTTTTCGAATGGAAAGTGGGTAAACTTCTTAGACCTAACTTTGGGGTTTTGAAGGGGCATTTGACCTTCGATTTGGGAGATTTTTATATGGTTAGACTCGTGAAAGTAAGATGGTTCTGAAAATGTAAAAATTATTTGATTCCGAGACGTTGGATGGAGGGGCATTTTGGTTATTTTACCTATATTCGCGCCCTAGCTTTAAATTTAATAGTGGAATCAGTTGTTTGCAATATTATTTACAATGTGTAATTGAATTGAATAGATTTGGGCCATTTGGGGTCGCATACTCGTGGCAAGGACACGGTTTCTAGTGATATTGAGCCGGTTCGAGGTAAGTGGCTTGTCTAACCTTGTGTGGGGGACCTTTCCCCTTAGGACATGATCCTTGATTGTTTGAATGCCTTGTACGTGAGGTGACGAGCGCGTACTTGAGCTAATTGTTGTAAACCCATTTTTATTTGGAGTATTTTTATTGAGATCTTCTGTTTACTTACTCATTTAAACTGTAGTTTTAACCTTTGCTAGCTTAGAGAAGCATGCTTAGCTGACTTACTTGCTTAATTGTTTAACTGTATTATTTGCACTCTTTGAAGCATGTTAGATAAGAAATCAGTGTTAATTGTAATGGTTTAGAATTTATTGAGGTTATGAGCTGTTGTTGTGGTGTGTTTTAAATTGGGACTACGGGATGGCATCCCGATAACTCCCTTTGTATGTGTTTCGTTCTACGACTGAGAGTGCGGGATAACAAGAGATCCCTGGCACAAATATGATTATAAAAGAGGAGGATACCAGGAGATCCTCAGGATACTAAGAGATCCCTTGCGTAAATATGGAGGATACTAGGAGATCCCTCGAGTATATGATGAGGATACCAGGAGATCCTCGGGATACTATGAGATCCCTCGAGTATATGATGAGGATACCAGGACATCCTCGGGATACTAGGAGATCCCTCGAGTATATGATGAGGATACCAGGAGATCCCCGATGATAGATATCCGGTGGTGATTTGCACTTCTATTTATTTACTGTGTTAGTTCTCGGTTACTGTCTCATTTATTATTTTGCTATATTCTCACAGTAGATTATATCCATATGGTTTTTCCTTATTCTATTGATTATCATGTTTTTATCTCTGTAGGGCCTCGACCTTCCTCGTCACTACCCGACCGAGGTTAGGCTTGGCACTTACTGAGTACCGCTGTGGTGTACTCACGCCTCTTCTACGTATGTTTTTCATGTGCAGATCCAGGTACCTCTACGCAGGCGCATTATCAGTAGTTGCAGGGAGCATTTCGGAGACTTGAGGTATATCTGCCGCGTTCGCAGACCGGATAGTCTCCCTCTCACTCTACCCTCTTTAGTTAGTTATATGTTATTCTATTCTTCCTTGCTATAGACTTCCCGGATGATTAGAGCAGTGTTATGTATTACTCTTAGCCTGTGTTGTTCATGGATTTCCGGGTCTTTGGGATAGTTTCAGAATTTAAAGTGTTAAAGTGTATGTGCCAGGTGACAACTATATACATTACTCACGTTATTTAGCTTTTGATTATAAATTTCGTAAATGTTGTTACTTTCGCAATGTGTTAGACTTACCTAGTCGTGAAGACTAGGTGCCATCATGACGTGTTCAAAGTTGGTGAACTAGGATCGTGACAAAAAATGAGTACTACAACTAAGCTAAGATAGCGCAGACAATCTCCTCATCCCACACTTGAAATTGTGCAATGTCCTCAATGTACACTAAATATAATAATAGGGTAAAAGAGACTCCATGGTAAGCCAAAGGCTGAAGCATTAGCAGCTCACGGGATACTCAGACTTCTCACATGTATAATCCCTTGTGCGGGTACCTCACACTTAGTTTCAATCACCTGCTCACTTTTTCACATGCCTATTAGCTTTGAATCCATGCTCCTTCTCCTACAAAACATAAAAATAATATTACAATGATAACACAAAAAACAAAAAAAAAACAAAAAATAGAATTGGGTCGCCTCCCGACAAGCGCCTTATTTATACTCGTGGAACGACTTACATTACTCCATCACTTTTTCTTCTACTTTGAGGATATGAATTGTGCCCCAAATTTTGCATCAAATATTTTGCCACGTTCATGAGGTGGTGGTGTGAAAATAGAGGAACCAAGCAATAGATATCGCATCTTGCACTTCTTGGCCCTTAAGTGAGGAATATCGTTTTGCCTTTTTGGTGTTGAAAATTTTAGAATTTAAGGCTCTTGTTCTTCATCTATACAATCTCTCCAAATTCTCGATCTCCATGTCTTTATCCAAACATAATATAGAAAAATGATTAGAATAAGGACCAACACGCCCCATCTCCAAAACCGCATTATTGCTTACATCCTCAATAATGTATGCTCCCTCAACCTCAACATCATCAACAAGTACATGATCTAATGCTTGGTATTCTTGCTTTAGCTCTTCAATTTGACCTAAAATTTTTTTTTCAGCTTCACACAACTCATCACTAAATTGTTGAGCGTTAGATGCAATAAGTTCTGCATGCAATTGAGCCTCCAAGTCGTGAATAGAACTGCCAAATTGGTCGATCTCTTGTCCCAGTTCAACTCTTCCTTCTATAAATATTGCATCTCATTCATAATTTTCTAACAGAAACCTCCATATTCCTCTAATAATTTCCTGTGCATATCAAGAATGCGAATATCGTGTTCCACATAATCCAATTCGTTACTCCTGTCAAACTCACAAGAATTATTATAATCAACATAAGAAGGGATTGGAGTAGGATAACAATACTTAGGACAATTATTTCATTTTCCATCACAAATAATACATGATGAAGATGGTGCACACAACTCGGTACTGGAAATATTTTTATAATATTGCCATAGTGGGGGTCCTTTACAATATGGACAAGGATCACAAAAACAAGAATACTTACTATCCCACCACTTTTCGTTCAAAGATGCCATGTAAAAAAAATATAATACTAACTACACTAAACTAAAATTAAAAAATTAACTAGATAAAAAGTAAAAATCTAATCTAGTAAAATAGTTAATTTCTAAGTCCCTGGCAACGACGTTAAAAATTTGTTGCTCCCAAACGCACACGCAAGTATATGTGGTCGACAAGTAATAGAGGATTGTAAGTTCAGATATTGTACCCAGGGGGACTTGTGATTAACTATCTACTAAATTAAACCCAAACAATCAATCTATTTAAGAGAATATCTAGCTATGAATATTTAACTAAAAATAATCTAGAGTAACAAAATTAAAGAAAAACAAGTGGGCAATATTAGAGACGAATTAATGGGAGAAATATTCTAGAGCTATGGGTAAACTAAAAATCTCGTTGAGTCTTCCAGTTAAATTGTATAATTAATTTATCTGATTTATTAATTGACTTGGTTAATATTTTTTGTAGCCTTCTCTCGAAGTACAACTCGCGTGTTCAAGCTAATCTAACGTCTATATTCCTATGAAATTACAATTAACAAGAACGCGTTAACAATTTCTGTATAGTAACCAAGTAATGAGATTAGGTATATTGCTATCCTAACCGCAAATCCGCCCCCCTCAGAATTAAGATCTTGATCTACTCAATCTTATATGCAATCTAGAATTCCCTCTTCCGAATTCAATCCTAGATTCGTAGATAGTATTCAATTGGTGATCAAGTAATCAAATAATTAAGAGCAAGATTGAATAAATAAACCAATATGATAAAATAATAAGAACAATTCAAACTTCAAACTATAACGTTCATGTAGCACCCCAAAACTCTAGAACTAATGAATTATGAACTTAAAGGAAAAAAAGAGAAGAGAAACTAGTTAGAAGCCTCCTCCAAGCGTGGTGTGTGTTCCTCCACGTGAATTCTCCTTCAAAGTCTGTTATATCTCATCCAAATTAGGTTTAGAACTCCTTATATATGAGTTGGGACCATGTAGGGTCGAAATAACCTTCTCCCGAACAAAGTAGGAAAACCCCGCAACCGCAACGTCCAGACCAACGCCTAGCGCTGTACGTGGCGCTGGAGGCAGTAGCATTTTTGTAATTTCACGTTCAAATTTCTTTGGTTTGCCTTGATTTCCTTGTTTATTTGTCTTCCTCTTGGGGGACAAATACCAAAAGGTGTCCCCCCATTATCCTTTGCTATTTAATTATTTTTTTTCTTTCTTTTTCGCATTTTATTCAATTTTGCTCCAAATCTCTTTATCTTCATACTCATCTATTCTTACACAGTTGAAAAATAATATTAAAAATAAAGTTAAAAGTACATGGGGGTGAATTGTAGCCTTTTTTAATTTCTAGTCGACTACTCTTCAGACCTAGTCGACTTATGCGGAGACAGCTTGCACAGAAGTGTTAGACCTTTCAATTTAAACAAGTGTTAATCACAATAAGCATTAAAGAAACATAGTATAATATGAGAGCGATAAAGTAAATGACACCAGAAATTTTATACTGGTTCGGAACCAATGTGGTATCCTAATCCAGTCCTCTTGGGTTGCAAGAGTGTTGTCTTTTAGAGCTCTTTGTAAATTGAACTGAGTACAACCTTTATGGTTTTCAGAGATCATCACCAACTTTGACTCGCTCACAAACAATGAACAGGAGTTGGTTTTCACTCGCTCATCAATAACAACCTTTTGGTTTTCACTCGCTCACCAAATAAACGAACAATGACACGACATCTCGTACACACTGCCTCTCCAATATTTTTCTATCTCTCTTCTCTCTTTTGTGTTTACAGTAAATCTACTAAAGTAAATTATAATGCTTGTTAAGAGTAGAATAAAGAATTTGTAGTTGGATAGACAATTGTATAGAAGGCTGCGTGAGTTTGCTGTTGCAAGTATCTTCTCTTTTATACTTGGTAGTTGAATATTCTTGGCGTTGCAGCGGTCTTCTAATTTTGCAAAAGGATTTCCTTTGCTGCTGCTCCAACTTTCCTTTACTGCTTCTTCCCCTTTTGAACATGATCACAATCATTGTCTTGATTTATCTAATGATGAAGAGTAACTACTCTTTTCTTTGAGTACAAACAAATATCCATTAAAGAAATCTTTACATACTGCAAAATATTTAATCAAGGACATATTATTTAATGCCTTTTGCATAAAAGATATTTTCTTGTAAGCCATCAAGTCTTCATATGTAGATATGCACGTGACTTCTATAAGGCAGATTTGGATATCTTCTGTTAGTGCAAACTTTCCTTTTGAATTGGACAATTTGAATTTCCAATCATGAGGCCAATATCAATTCTTTCCTTGAATATATCCATGATTAATAATTCTCTGCAATATATGATCTTTATGAATATCCACATCCTATGATTTACTTTTCCATAATTGTAGTTATTCTTGATTGATTCCAGTAACTCATGCTTCTTTCCATAGTTGAATTTTCATAAGAATAGTACTTTACATCTCATCCTGTAGTAAATATTTTGAATAATAAGCTTCTTTGTACAACATTCCTTAAATGCAAGACTTGGCCAATACCTTGTAATACTTGTCCTGATAAAAATATCTTTCTTAATAAGATATTTCCTTTCTGATAGATCTTAATAAATCTTTGACTCCTTTTTTGATCTTGAAAAATAATCTCTTTGCATAATATAGAATATACTATATCCATAATATATTTTTTTTCCATAAAAATATATTCTTCCTTGGTTTGTAGCATCTCTTCCATAATAGATCTTCTTCACGATTTTAGTAACTATCCTTTCAAGATGTTGAAAAACTTCACATCCATAATCTCCGTAGATTCTTCTTCTGACATTGTAGTAAGCCATTCAATATTTGAAATTTCACTTTCAAATATTATTCCTTCTATGACGCTTGGAGATTAAATCTTTATTTGAAAATAATCTTCCTTGATAAATTCTTCACATGATATCTCTTTTCCATATTTGTTTGGAACTTTACCAGCATCTTCTTTCTTGAATAAACCTATAAAAATAAGATTACCACAAGTAAATGTTCTTTGATTAATAATTGTATTGGTTTGTTATCATCAAAATTAATACGTGAAACCTTGGAACTAACAATCTCCCCCTTTTTGATGATGGCAAACCATTGAGTACAAAAGAAGAAAATTTAATCAAAGACTTAATTAAAAACAGTGATAAGCTAGATAAACTGGTTACTTCCCTGAAGTCTTCCTCTCGAAATGCATGTAGTACATCAAGTGTGAACTCCCCCTCATTTTATGCATTCCTTAGTTATGCTCCCCCGGTCTTCATACATTCCACCTGAGTTTTCGACCTTTTGTACCCATTATTTTCTCCTCCTTTTGTCATCATCAAAAGGGTGGAATAGGATATAAATTACTAGAACCAATAATAAAGCATACGCTCAAGTAATTTTAACAAAAAAATATATTCTAGGAATCTGCACAATCCATTAACTCATCCATTTTAAAGAAAAATTAATGACAAGTATAATAAATACTAAGCAATCAATACCAAAGATTTGATTTAGCTGGAAAAATATTTGAGTAAACAAATCATTGCTGACCATATGAAGCACGAGAAATTGTAGGTCATTTTAGGTCAACCAAAAATAATTTTAAATATTTGAAGAAAATTGTTAGACTTCTAATAATGAAGGCGAGACGATACAATTTTGAATCTATTAAAAATAATTCTAATAGAATTGAACCGCAGACATGCTATCATAGACTTGAAATCACACAAATGATAAACACAAAGGAGATAAGATGATAATGAATCATTTTTACCAAAAAAGAATTCATTACCATACCAACTTCTTTCGTAAATATGAGAAAATATCTACAAGATGAGGGTCAATGTCCTCCAGAAAGATTTCCAAAATTCTTTCTATCACAAGCAACTTAATGGCATATGTTATGCCTTGTGCTCTAGTTTTTCTTTTTCATGAGAATTTAAAAAATCTCCATGCCATTTTTTCTATTTCAATCCACTTTGTTGCCTGCAAGGTTTGCATATGAAAATATCCTACTAAATCAAAACAGTTAGTCCTTGCATATAATAATCCATAATTTAGAATCAACCAAAGGTATTTTGTAGCACTATAAGGAGATATTATGGGATCAGGTATACCAAAATATTTGTCATTAGAATACAATAGAGAGCCGGTCATACCTTGGTACTTTATTCGATCGTTGGGCTTACTGATTTTCTCCTTGCTTCGCATTATGAGAAGATATAGGTTAACTCTCCATCATACTTATTTTCAAATTGATCATCTTCTAGAGGCTTATAAATGCTTGACATGCTTTTTGTTTGTATTACCAAAAAAAGATATGCTCTTGTAGATGCTTCTTTGGAAAGAATAATTGTCAGATGATAAACATGAATTTGTTTTAATGATAAATAGTCTTGGTCACGAGAATGTGATAAAAAAATCTTCAATTCCAAAGAGAGACTAGAGAAAAATGTTATGCAATTTCTAAACCATTTAAAAAATATTTCAACATCCATACAAAAATAGTTTACAAACTTTGTAATTTGCACATGAAAAACGATATTCTAACAAAACTTTCTAGGAAGAAACAAACCTTCTTGTTGTGAAACCTTGGGCTATAAGTTTACACATAATTTTCACAACCTTACCAATCTTATCAGGCTTTAGAAATTCATGATTACAACTCTTTTGCTTGGTACTAGATTTTCATACTTTTGATTCTTTCAGCTTCATTCAACAAAGAATTATCTTCACACCATCTGTAATTTTTTGTGAAAACCTTGATGTCACCTACTCATGTGAGAATAACATTCACCTTCACACGTTTGCCGGTAGGTTAACGATACCGCCTTATCTTCAAGCACATTCCCAGATCGATCAGTTAGTTGACACCTACCAAGCCGCTTCTGAAAAACTCCTTCCATCGCCATTTGCACAAGCTAGGTGTTTGCACAATGTCTAGCTTGAGGGGGTGCATTATAATTTATAACAGTACTATGCTTAGGCGCAGTTACACTCCGTCTTCCTATAGGGTGTGTATTTTCCCTATAGGAGTTCTCTCATAGGGACTCTGTTATTATCTTGTGTATATATTCAGTTCATCATCTTTCAATAAATCTTTTGCTTTCTCTTTGCCAAATTATTATAGTTAGAGTACACTTGCAAGATGTCAATTACATGAACTAAAGATTGGGTGGAGATTGTACATTTCCAATAGCATTCTAAACTGGGTATTTTCTTGTTATTACATTGATGGAAATGGATTAAGCCCAACCACTGGAATACAATTCAACGGATGAGCTCTAGGAAGAGTGAAGCCAGTTCCCTCTTCCATGTCCACTTTACCATTCACTCCAACACTAACCTTCCGTTCAAAGCACTGAATCATGACAACAAGGCTTGTTTGAACTACCTGCAATCAATTTTATTTATTATGTTTGTTCATCCTGTTGGTTAAAGGTTTATTGACTATCTCGTATTATCATTCCCTGTTGTTATTAGCGTATCTTGAACCCCTTTCACATGTTCCCTCCCAATAGTACTTGTTAATTCATTATTTGTTGTTATATTGCTCCTATATTTCCGTTCGTAGAGGTTTATATACGTGGGTGTCAGTCATAGCCTCGTCACTACCTCATCGAGGTTAGGCTCGACACTTACGGAGTACATTGGGTCGGTTATACTCATACTACACTCTACACTTATTGTGCAGATTTTGGTACTGGTCCCAGATGTCCATGAGGCATTTCAGCTCGGATTTGCTTTTGGAGACTCGAGGTAGATCTGTTGACGTCCACAAACCTTGAAGTCCCCTTCTATTTTCTGCCTATTTATTGTTCTTATCATTCGAAATAGTTGTACTTATTTAAAACTCTATATGTAGAGACTTTAGAAGCTCATGAATTGTGACTCCAGATCCGGATTGTACTTAGATATTATTGGTTTTTATGTCATTCCGCACTCAGTTTTAGTTTCATTTCGGCTTAATTGATTTTACTTATTGAAATTGATTAAATTGTCTTAAAGATCCTCTAATGTTGGCTTTCCTAGCAAGTAAAATATTAAGCGTCATCACGGTCCCGAAGGTGAGAATTCTAGGTCGTGACAAAAATTAATACTTTCGACAAAAGCATTAATTTGAATTATACCTTCAGCAAGGAGATCATGAATTATAACTTGCAGCTCTTGAACTCGTGTAATGACATGCATGCTGTCTACCATCTTATAGTCTGAATATTTGGATGCAACAAACTTCTTCAAACCGACATCATTGGTTTTATACTTCTTTTCCAACACATCCCATAGTTCTTCGAAGTTTTTACATTACTATAGACATTGTAAATATCATCTTTCAGTCTGCTAAGAATGTAATTCTTGCATAAAAAATCTGAGTGCTATCATACCTCGGTTACAATAAAATGTTCATTTTCAGGAGTTGATTCCGGCAGAACTGAAACGTCCTCCTTGATGAACTTATGTAGACTCAAACTAGCCAAATAGAAGAACATCTTTTATTGCCAACGTTTGAAATCAATCCCGAAATTTTTTTGGGCTTTTCCGCCGGAGCTAGTGGTGGCACAGAACGACTGAAAGTAGCAACATTGCTCGTAGAGCCAACCACGGGGGTCCTGTTTCTGTCATTTCGATTAGTCACAAAATAGAAACCAATTAATTAACGGTGAAGTATTTAAAATCTTCAAACCGAATAAGCTTTAACAGAAATAGATTAAACATTTCGGTGAATATTTTATATCTTCAAAACGAATACACAACGAGTAAAAAATCACAAAGATTTTAATCTCGTAATTGAATAGAAGGTCCCAATGACTTTAATCTCAACCAAGAAGTAGAAAATTCAAAAATTTTAGTCTCCAAAATAAGAGTAGAAATCACTAAAATTTAGTCTCCCACAAACAGAATATAAGATGAATAAAAAAAAAAATTAAGTTTCTTAAACTTGTTAGTAATCTGTATTCAAAAATATATTCAAAAACCAGTAACAACGTAAAAATAGAAATGTAGAAGAAACAGAAAATTAATTCGAGCATACTGAATTTACAGTATTTTCTTAAGGAACTTAATCCTCTCCTAGTACCCGAGGTTTAGGATTATTTCCTCCCAGGATAGAACAAATTACCCTCACTGGTGTAGCAGTACTTCAAACCCTAATGACTAACAAACTCAAAGATCAATAGCAAATCACACATACTACTTTCTTTCTGTTAAAAAAATAATGCAGAAGGACGAAGGAGATTTCATAATTTTTGTAAGGAAAATCTGTGGGAAAGTTCATATATTTATAGCCAAAAAGTTGAGTTACCGAAAATTTGCAACTCTTCATTTTAAGGTTGCAACTCAAAATTGTAGTTTATACAAAGCGCCAGATTTAAATTATAACGGAAAAATTCAAACGGAGGAAAAATTAAATTACCGTTACATAAACGACTAATTTGGATGAAATAATATTGTGTTAATCTTAACATTAACAACAAACTTGATTCAAAAAATTAATTAATCAAATTTGAAGCCGAAGCCGAAGCTGAGCGAAAACAACGACGACGATGACGACGCGAGGCTTGCCTTCTTCTCAACTCTTTAAGAGATAGAAGAAGTGCAATTGTATATATAACCATCAAAACTCTTTTCCTCTTCCAATATGGGACAATGTCCCTTTGCGAAAGAGGAAAATTTAAAATTTTTATTTTTTCCTCCATTTTTCATTCACTCTATTTCAAGCTCTAACAAGCTTAAATACAACTACTACTGCCCAAAACCACCACCATAAACCGAAATCACCTCCAACCATCGCCTCTAGTCGACACTCACAAACACCCAAAATCATCACCGTTAACCAAAATCACCACTAACCACCATCTCCAGTTATTTTTAAGAAATGAAAAAGCAAAGTAAACGACCAACAAATAGCTTTGGTCCCATTAAGAAGCATGCTTTATCTTCCTACTTTTGACTCATCGCAAAAAATGCACAAAATGAACTTGTCAAATGTCAAAATAAAATTTATTGGATTCAAATTCAATAAGATAATTTTAACTATAGTTTAAATATACTAGTTCAAATAAATATTATGGGCTAATATAATTAAATAAATTATAGAGAAACTTTCAGAAACCACTATGTTTTAGTGGTTATTAGCTAGTTATAGCTATCATTTACTATATTACTTCTCTAGCTATGTTTTCAGGTTTTTTTAGAGTGTATTCGATGTATTTAAGCTATTGTATTCATGAATACAATAATATTTTTTGGCGTGAAAAGGGGATTACAGCTAGACAGATTATTGTATTCGATTGTATTTACGACGTAAAATAGAGAATTACAGCTAGACAGACTATTGTATTCAACTATATTTACGACACAATTCATGGTCTATTCAGCTATTTTTAAACGGAAAGTGAATCAGTTAACATAATAGATTCCTAATATAACTCAACAAACTCAATTATAACATGCATAATTTGTATTTCCAGTTATAAAAAAGATTCTCAACCGAAAAATACCAAAAAATATAGCAATCTTCAGAGAAATTATATAATTATATTACATATAATTAAATACATAAAAATACATTGAATACATGAAATATAGCAGGTCATCTATAGTGCAAAAATATATGAATACATACTGCAAATACATTTGAATACATATATACATCTGAATACATAAATTATATTAATTAAAAAAAATATATGAATACATTCATGGAATATAGCGAGACACTGAATACAATAAAATATATGGAATACAACGAGATATACTGAAATATAATGAAAAAAGATAATAAATACATGAAATACAACAAGATACATTGAAATACACTTAAAAAAAAGGTAACAGAATCTTGAAGTTGCTTAGTCCAAACTCCGTCATCTTGTTCAAGAACAACCCTAATGTCGTGCCTCACGTTTATGTTCCTTGAAGGCACAAATCAGGTTGTTGGTGGGAGGCAAAGAAATGTCATAGAGTGGCGGAAATCAGGCAGACTTCAATCCATATTTTTCCCATTTCAAGAAAAACTTTCTGCTTGATTGATACAATTGGTGACAAAATATGTGCTCCTTAAAGGTTCTTTCATTGACTTTTCCAGTAAGGATTCCAATTTTTTTCATCTTTATCATTGATTTTCCAAAATCCTTGAAGAAAGTAGATGCAAAAAAATTCCTATTGATTACTCAGAAGAACATTCGACGGAGGAACTGATGAGAGATAATCCATGAGTTTGTATTCATGGAGAAAACTGACGTTGAGAGAGAGAGGGTTGAGAGAGAGAGGGCATCGTATTTTATGAGAGAGAGGGCAACATATTTTATGAGAGAGAGGACATCGTATTTTATGGCTTAAGGGTAGAAAGTGATCATAATAGATATTTGGCTATAAAAATCAAAAGGAAGCTATAGAATATAATTTTTTAAAATGATATTTATTTAAAATAAATAAGGTATCAACCTTTGCTATATGAGGTAACTAATTATATAAGGTCAATATATATGGATTAAATAAATAAGTCTTAATCCATTAGGCTAGCCTATTTAGTGATGAGCCCACTTCATGAAGCTCAAGTTGTCATCTTCCTGGAGTCCCAGTTTGGCGTCACGCGTCAAATGACGTGACGCGCCAAGTCAAACGGAAGAGCCAATATGATCGTGTCACGTGTCAAAATGACAAGGCATGCCAAGTCACATTAAAAGGCCAATGAAACCGCGCCACGTGTGCAAGTGACATGTTCTGGCCAATCAAATGCGGCCTTGTCACACTTCAATTTGGTTGGTCGGAAAGAGTTTGTTGTTATCCTAACCCTTTCCTCCCACAACTATAAATAGGGGTCTTCATAACCCGGGAAAAACACCACAAGTAATACCAAGAAGCAAGAAACGAAAAACAAATCAAGATCAAGCTCAAATACCCTTAAATTTATTTACTATTAGAAAGAAGAATAGGAGGATTCATAGAAATTATAACACTCAAATAAAATAATTATTGCAATACTTTTTCAATCTCAAATAATTTCTTATCGCAATTTATTGTGTACAGTCAAATAAACAATTCTTTCAAAAATCAGCTATGAGAAACCATTTCTTCTGCGGACTCCTTAATTTTTATGGATATTAAACATCTTCTATGGCCACTTGATTAAAAAAAATCAATGAGTGCGGTCCCAAGCCCAACGTCTACGCAATAAAAATCTCATTACGAAAAGAAAAGATAAAAAGATTTTTTAAAAAGGAAGAGAAGAACATTAAAGATCCAATTTCTATTTTAAAAATCAATTCTGTGGGTGTTCACAAATAGTGATATTATTAAAAATAAATATTCGTTTTTAGGCACTCTACAATTACTCAAAATTCAAAAAGCAGAGGCCTAGTGGATTTTTTCTTGTGACGTTTTATGGGGAAATCGGTTCCTTCGCCAAATAGAATCCAAGATTTTGCCAGAATTATCAGCAGCTCCAATAACAGAATCCACGGCCCGACCCAGGTCAAACCACCCGCATCCAGAATTAGGTCAGTTCCATCCGCAAAGTCCAGGGCGGTGGTCGGCGGCGATTCATCGGAGCGGCGGCTAAAGTTGAAGACGAAGAACATGGAAGAAGCAAGCTCTAACTCTAATTCGAATACTTCTTCGTCCAACCAACAGGGGCAACGGGTACCCCTTGCTGACGTGGTGGCTGACTGTGTGAAGCGGTGGTTCCAGGATACTCTCAAGGAGGCTAAAGCCGGTGACATTAGCATGCAGGTCCTTGTTGGTCAGATGTATTATAGTGGCTATGGTATTTCCAGAGATGCACAGAAGGTGATTGATTTTTTGCTTCCGTTGATCTCTCTGTCTTTTTTTTTTGGCTTGTCTTTGTTCACTATATAGTGCTCGTAGTTTTCTTAGAATCTAGAAACTTAGTGATGTATTAATAACCTACTTTAGAAATTCATTTAATAACCTACTTTAGAAATTCATTCTTTCTATTGACAAGAGAAAACCCCATAAAACATATTGTTGGAGAGCATTCTGAACTTAGAATTGCATTGAACTTTTTTTGTTTTGATGAGGATGGTGTCCAGGCCACTTGCATGGAACTTGACTATTCCACCTGTTACCTGGTATCTACCAATAGCAAAAAGGGCATCCCAGTGCACTAAGCTCCCGCTATGCGCGGTACAAGTACAAAAAAATAAAAATAGAGTAATTGAGTAAGCTTGTCAGAGGTTCACTAAATAATCCCTTTGTAGCACAAGTACTAGGTAACTCCGTCCGCCTAGACTTAGGTAGAAGGGTTTACAATTGAACATTTGACACTCTTTGTGCTTATACAGAATGAGGTTGAACTGTTGAACTTTGGGAAAAATAGCTGAGAACAAATGTTTATCATTGTCAAGCACATGAAATATCTTCAAATTTGAAATTCAAGCTTGTGGTTGCCTTGTAATACTAGAAGATACACATAATTAAGAGAATGTGTCCACCTTGTGAAGACAAAAATGGAATTGAACTCGAACTCTTAAATAATTCAAGAAAAGAAAAAAAAGAAAGAAACTACAGTGTGCCTGCTCAGTTCAAGTGCTTATTTTCTTCTTAATCAAGGTACACAATAATTAAGATATGTACCATCATTACATGCTTGCTTATCTTATCTTTTATTCAAGAAGTGAAAAATCAGAGTGTACCCGCTTGTCTATTCTCACTAAAAGTTGCTCAACGTTTTCAAAGTAAAAAAGAAAATAGCACCAATCTTTCATCTGCCCAGAATTAGAGTTCTAGGTATGTTTGAAAGATTGACAGTTCTTCAGTTTTCTCTCTCTATTTGTTGTGTCTGAGGATGTGGGAAATGCTTCTACTTATTGATCCATTTGGGTACAGGGAAGAGCTTGGATTAACCGAGCTTCAAAGAGTCGGTCATCAGCATGGAAAGTGAGTGATAAACGCCCAGGTATGTAGAGGTTGGTTTACTGATTATATTGGTTTGGCGTTGTTGTATATTAGTCCAATTAGGTCTTCATCTTTTTCTTATCTTTTTTTCCTTTTTAGGCTATAATGCTAGTGATTCTGATTCTGATGATACTGTGGAGGATGCAAAGAAAACTTGAAGCACTTTTCACGGGTAAAACAAGCTATAGCATCGTAAGTTCAATTGCGTTAATTTCTTTCACCCTTGTTGTGCAAACTTTTGAGGTTATGGTCTTGTTCTACTTTATTTCTTAGTTGACTTAAAATTGTTGCACTTGCTAGGTTGTCTAATCTCATGTGGTGTATGACAATGTCACTCTAACTAGATTACTTGATATTTGATAATTTCTTTAGCTGTTTGATCTCCATCTCTCCTTATTAGTCGGTGGACGTAACTTCTTTTGTTAGTTATGATTGAGAATAAAGTTGAAAACTTTTCTTTAGGGTCAATCTCCGCGCTAGATGTCAGACCAAAATTGCATACAGTTGCTATTACCCACCATGAAACCAAATGAACTTGGAGAAACTCTTTCTTCCCTTTATGATTCCTTCCCACGAGCATGTCATGTATGTCGCATGAGAACAGAACCTTCCTCCACATGGCATCTTCCAAGCATGCAAATCTCCATAGCGATTTTCTCATCAGAGTTTGGTCTAATATGTTCTTTGCAGATGTCCATTGTCCTGCTTTAATTGGGGCTATGATCTTATCTCACCCTACAAATGCTAGCTCCTTTCTCCATAAGCTCCACTGCGGAAAAAGTCCTTTTGTAGTTTTTCAATCCTCATGCTAATCGATGCTTGAACAATGATATGAAGCATGTGGGGACACTTATAAGTGCCGCCTTTATAATAATTTTTTGCTGCCCTCAAATAAGAATTGTCTATTCCATCCTTCCAATCTCATTCAATCCTCTGTATCATGGTAGTCTCAGTTCAGTGTCCTTAAATTTTCCTCCTAGAAATAGGCCCATGTATGTAGCTTAAATGTTAGCCAACTTATACCACAAGCTGATGCTAATTCTAGAATGCTTTGTACTTCTCCAATCAGTAATAATTCTGAGTTTCCCAGGTTTACGTGTAGTCCAGATACAACTTC
Source organism: Nicotiana glauca (assembly GCA_026770625.1). Classification (NCBI taxonomy): domain Eukaryota; kingdom Viridiplantae; phylum Streptophyta; class Magnoliopsida; order Solanales; family Solanaceae; genus Nicotiana; species Nicotiana glauca. The sequence goes on from MU676022.1 coordinate 30,033, forward strand.
AAACCAAATCATGTGCTGCACAAGAATCGTACCTGTCTTGTCTGTGTGCTTCAGAGGATGGACGATACCGCTGTAAAAGCTGAAATAGAGATGTCATCTTGTTCCTCCATTGCTTACCTCACAGCCGCTCAAGAAACCTCTAGCTATGATTGTTCCACCAATCCACCAATGATGTCAATAGGTCTACTAACTCTACTCAATCGGTCAATAAATGTATATATCTCGATTGCCAAGTAGCTATATGAATCCTTTATATTCATTCCGCTTTATTTACAATATTTAATTTCAAACTGTATAATTTGTCTTTTTAAAGCAATTTGGGTTTTCTAAATTTAGAAAATCTCTAAAGCTCACACTCATCCCAACACAAACATGTCTAAACTAGAATAAAAAGATTTTCCTGTAGATATCTGATCTAATGCAACCTAGAGATCCTCACAGCAGATGTACAAAATATTTCCACCTCTTCTATTTTCCCCGAAGCCCATTGTGAGAAGAAGACATATATTTCACATGGTCATAGAACATTTTGATAACCGTGGTTTATCACATCTCAACGTCTAGCCTATTGTCTCATTAGCAAGCATACTCGCATCCAAAATCTCTCTCCCTCAAACAAAAGCATTCTGATTGTTAGATGTGAGCTTTTAATATGAGACCTTTACTGACAACACCTTTGCTACAATCTTCTACATCCCTGGAAAAGTCAAAGTAAAAAATCTTTAATATCCACTCCCTCCTCCCTCTCTAATCATGATTATATATGAGTAACTAAAGCTTCGTTCAAAGAACACCCATTGGTAGAGGTGATCCATGCACTTCATTGCGTCATTTCTTGCCATGTCCCAATCACGCTGTGAAAATGTTTTAGTGAGACCATTCGGTCCAAGTGCTTTATCATCTGAGGCCGAGCAACACTCTACAGCTTGTTAGACGTTATCAAAGCTCAAAAGTGTTCTTAAGCTCTACCTTTTGTTCGTGGCTAATACCTAAGTTGCTCGCGCTCTTCACTTTCGGTGCCTACCTGTTTCAGCATGACACCAATGCTGGTGTGGGTGTGAGATCTGTATTAGATCTGGTAAATCGATTTTGGGTACTTTGACTAAAAGCTAGGGAGAAATTCAAGACAAGATACAATTTGATTCTTGAAATCAAACCTAATTTAGGGTAGCTTTGATTTGAGTATTGCCGCCGTTGTGGAGGGCCTTGAATGGATATCGCAAGAATTGCTTCTTTTGTTTCTTTTTCTTTTTTGAGGGAGAGGAGTAGAGAACTTCGAAGAGGGACTTTGGGAAGAGTGCAGGAGTAATAGATTCTTAAATGAGGCTTAATATTGGAGTTTACATGTTAAAAAATATTGTAACATTTGATCTCCCCTGTAAGAAAATCAATATAGTGAAAGCTTGACACATTTGCTAAGTCTTCAAGAGCTTTATTCCTATAAGAATTAGAGTTCCAGTCCAAAATTGTAAAAATCAATTTTCAATTATGAATGAAAGATAACTGTGCAAAAGTTATTTCTTATAATATTGATAAGTCTCAAAATCTAAGCATATTTTTATAATGCTATTTTTAGATATTTAAATTATTTTTAGTCAAATAGCCGCACATGTATTTGAACCTAAATCTGTACCCCTGGCTCTAAAATTTAGATCATGAAGGATCCGACCTCAAGATCCGCACATATAACACGCACCGGAGCGAGCAACTTAGGCTAATACTCTGCAATTCAACACCTCCGTGACCGACCTTAAGATTATTTTTCCTGATTTAGTATTTGTAAATATTGTAGAAATTTTTCCTAACTTCGTTATCCTTGGGAGCTCTTGTCCATTGATTTAAGTTTTTATATATTTTCAAGGAAGCTATATCTTTAACTTTTATGAGCTCTAGGTGACGCCAGAAGAACTTGATTTTTCCTTTAAAACTTCAATGCATTCTCCTTTTTTCAACCAATTTTTGCGGGAGTGGTTTCCAGCATATCTCCTGTGAATAACATTTTCCTATTAGTATTTTTTTAAAGTTCTTTTCTTTCTAAGCAGCGGAATAAAATAATCCGGCTAAAGCGTAATGATCTTACGTTTGTAATGCATTTTATGTTCCACAATAGGTCCCATTCTTATACTCTTTTCTGGAAGTACCTATACCAACAACTCAGCGTGCAATTTGCATGAAATCTATTTTTCATCTTCAAACTAGTGAGTGTCAATAAATCTGTAACCAGAAAAATAAATTGTTTTTTCCCGAAAGTATTTTCTTTTAATAATTCTGCATTGGAGAAAGGAATTAATTTTTTTTGCCTGATCTTGTCATCACAAGTCTTCCCATTATTCTTGTCTTTCCGTTTCGGATTGTTCAATTCCTTTGAACAAATTTTCAATGTTTGTCTCTACACTTGCAAACAACTTTTTGTACATCTTTAATTCCTTAAGTGCTCTTAGGCCTTAGAAGCTTGGTTCTCCTTCAACAGAATAGCTAACCCTTTACTCTTTAACCATCATGTTGAAGTTTTGTTGCTTTAATGTTGTATTTTCGGATCTGAAATATGAAAGCCCTTTGTGTAGGATTCCATACTGAGGGTGCACCTTGAACCCTTAGAATTCAATCACCCTGCTCTATGCCAGGTCTTAGTTTTCCTATTCTCTAATAAATAAATATGGTCAATCTCAGATATTGGTTTAGGCAACTCAAGGAGCTATCCTATTCATTAGTGTGAATTTAGGAATCTCTCTTTCCACTTAGTTTTGTATCGGAAGTCTTTCTATTATGGAAACTCCTGTCCTATTCATCCACATGAACTTTTTCCTAGATAAAGGTATAATCACGGCTCCACTAGTAAAAAGGTAATATAAGAAATCCTCCGTGACCTTCCTGCTAAATTTATTTTATCTTTTCATAACGGTGGTTGTGTCCTAGCTATTTTGCTCGCACCTTGACTATCACGACGTACATGATATCTTCTATCATCACATGTAACAAGTAGCTACTACTAAACCTTAATTGGATTGGAAGAATTCAACTAGCGTTTTCTCCCTTGATTTTCATTCAACTTTATTTATCACTAGGTCACACCCATTGTTTTAAAAGGCATTTTCGGGACTAGTCCCAGGGCGAGCCTTGGGACAAAAAATGCCGCGAGGTGAAGGTGGGGGACGAAAATCTCAGGAGGCGTATGACCGGGCGTTGAGGCATGTTTTTGTAGTGAGGCGTAAGCCCAAGAGACTTTCAAATTAAAAGAAAATTTGCTGAATAAGTCCTTAAAAGTATAATACCCAAATTCTCAAAAGTCAGCTAATAATTACTCAAAATTTTTAAAAAGGAACTGAAACATTAAATTTAAAAGTCAAGACCTTTTTTTTATTGCTAGAACCCCTAATTTATGGTCTTGGTCTTTCCCAATTCTTTATCTTGTCCGCTAGTCTGCTACTATTTTCCAAAAACAATTTTTTTCTGTAAATACAAAGAAAACTCATTCTCCTCCATAGCAGCTAGTTCAAAGTTCAAATTGTAGGTTTGTCATCCTTTTTGTTCCTCCACGTAGAGAACGTTATTCCTTTCAACTCAAATTACTTGTGCTTGTAAATGGCGTATAATGGATTGTGTTGACTAGTTTTCTTCAAAGTTCAAATTGTAGGTTTGTCATCCTTTTTGTTCCTCCACGTAGAGAACGTTATTCCTTTCAACTCAAATTACTTGTGCTTGTAAATGGCGTATAATGGATTGTGTTGACTAGTTTTCTTCAAAGTTCAAATTGTAGGTTTGTCATCCTTTTTGTTCCTCCACGTAGAGAACGTTATTCCTTTCAACTCAAATTACTTGTGCTTGTAAATGGCGTATAATGGATTGTGTTGACTAGTTTTTTGTGGGGATGAAACATATCTATATATAATTTTCACTTGTTTATAGTTTTCTTCCATTTTTATGCAAGTTTACCTATTTAAGAATATTTACTGTAATTATATTATTTTATAAAATATTAAAAATTAAATACCTATGCGGCTTACTGCCCGTGCCTCGGAGCTTATGTAAAACCCCCGCCTTACGCCCACGCCTTTTAAAATACTGGTCACACCCTTCGGTGCCCTAAGTGCAATTGTTCATCGATGCAATTGCATTAAAATTCCCTGCTATTAGCCTATCACCCGAGCCTGTTGCCTTGTATTGCATTGCATTGAGTTGCCGACTCCATGGCCTATTTGGTTCTAGACTATAGGTTCTTATGTATATCCAGTTGTATTTGATTAAAAAAAAGGTATATCCAGTTGTAGCAATGAAGGATTTGGCTGACTTTGTTGCGCAACATAGTGCTAAATGCCTATTACATTAGCAATTGGGTTTTGGTGAGAGGGACTAGTAGGTATTAGCGAGACAAGTGTTAACAGTTTGCTGTGTGCACTGCATGTCGAAGACTTAGGTTGAGAGTTTGGCATAGATGCAGTTTCTGATACAGATCTTGTCACAATTTTCAAAAAAGGGGTTTCTTCAGATCCACAATGACAAATATTTGAAACAATAAGGATTAGGTACTGGTTCTGCATCCATGCAAATCTGTTATTTTCTGGGTCTATATTAGAATTAATAGTTATATATTCTTTTGTGGTTTAAAATATGTCTATCTAATGGAAACAAATGGACTGTAACTAAATTGAAAGGGCATGTAGATCACCATAGGAAAAGACATGTGAACCTTTATATTTCCTTTGATTCTGCTGATATATGTTTTTTTGCAATTCTCCCACCCCTTCTATGAACTAGTATTATCAACATGAATAAGGTAATATTCTTCTTGAGCCTTTAAGCTAAAGGGTTAACCATTGAGCACTCAAATTTGGAGGATCTGTCAGAAGCTTTTGGCATTTGAATCTCTACCTTATGAGGGTCCTGCCTAATATAGTAACTGTTTCCTAATGGCATCTCATGGAAGTGAATGATAGAGGTTAAAATATTTATCAAGGGCCTGGAGAGGTGAAACTTATGGCACCGCAACTAAATAACTATTCCTTCTGCTCCAAAATAGACCCAAAAGAAAATCATAGATTTGCCTGTATCAGCAAAAACTTCCATTATCTGTAAGTAAAAATTAGAGTTGTAATATGTTTGCTTCTTGTGGACTGCTAAACTGGAGGAAGTTTCTGCTCTCTTTTTCCCTAAAAGAACAGTAAAGTGGATCTCATACCAGTTTCTAGAAGGGAAAAGGAAATTAAGCATTACTTATAATTGTATTTGATATAGACTAGGCCCTTCTAACCTTGATTGATGTCAAGGTAACAGGAAGCAGAATAAGATGACTGTCTATGTTCTAGGCTAGATATAAAGTTGCTTGAAAGGCATTTAAGATGGCACTTTTTCCACAGAAGAGGGAACAAACTTGACTATTTTGTCCTCCTAATGGCAATCTATTTGTTAGTGTGGCTACTTTTTGCTCAACCACTTGGGACTAGTCTTTTGGTTCTGCCATAGTAAGAGAGAGTAATTTGCTCATTCGCATTTTTAGTTAAGTCTTCACTATTTTCTCGTTGTCTTTTGACGCATTTTATGCATTACCATTTTGGTTCACTCATTGGTTCATACATGGAGTAGGTTTTTATTTTTGGGGATTTACAAGATTGTTTCTTACCAAGTGAACCAACGTACTTATTTTATGAAGCGAAGTGTGCAGGATATGACGACAGAAATACAACTATTGCCTGCAATTCTTTAGAGTGCTAGGAAAACTAGCCTTTTGTCAGCTATATAATCTCTTTTCTTTAGTGGTTGTCTCTTTTTTTTCTTTTTTTTTTTGGTGGGGGTGGGGGTTACATGAGGGGAGGAGTCTGGTGAGTTATCCAATCATCTCAGTAGAAATAAACTGCTATATTGTGCTCACAAGTTGATTTTGGCGTCCTCGATTTTCTTTTGCCCACAATGGGGCACATCATAGTTTCCATGCTTGAAACTTTATATCCTATAATACACTAATTATAATTTGTTTTGATGCAGTGTATTTTTGTGCTATGCCTATGCCAGCTGCCAATCCTTTGCAGTTTTGTAACAGACGTTGAACTGGACTTACTGTTCTGATCTTCATGGTCGTTTTTCATTGAAGTACACCATATCCATAATGTTATTTTGCCTTACTGGACTGATAGCAAATCACTTTCTTTACATTAGTTTATTTTCTGTGTCATGGTGGTTTGATCTTGTAATTCTGGCTTAACTGGAAAGAAAACTGGAAAGGCAATCATTCTTTGTTAATTTCGTTAAGTCTGCTTTAGTGGATTTTGCTTTTCAAGGCTTCGTGTTTGTTGAATGGACATTTGAAACCTCAAGTTGCTTTGCCAGAGAGGTGTTTCATTTGTGGCAAACATCCATATCATTTTGTAGTTTATCTTGAACCAGATCCTAAATGTGAAACTAGGTGGCGAAAAAGATTAAAAAAATGGAGATCGTTCTGGTAGTACAAACTCAAGGGTGTGGTCTAACGTTCAATAAAGTGGGTAAATATTATGGGATATTAATGCTTAATTGTTTTCTTCTTGTTTATCTTCGCCTTGATATTAATGCTTAATTGTTTTCTTCTTGTTTATCTTCACCTTGATGGATAGATACTTGGTACATAATAATACATATACAACAAGGAATGTACAATTACACGAATATTGCTTCCTTGGAGTTAAATACTTAAATTACTAGGGGCATGTAGCTTCTCCATTGCGCCTCATCTACATCAACACAATTTAATCTGGTTCGAGCTTTGAATATATTGTTACTCTGGCTTCCTTCTCGGCTTTGTTGGAGGCTCTTATTTATCAAGAAAAGCATATCTTTGTTGGATTCAAGAACGTTGGTTTTCACGTTTCTGCTTCCTCCATTCCCATGGCATTTCAGGATTTCTGGCTGCCCACAAACCAATTCGTTTTGCTCGAGCTTCTTTCTCCCACTAAAACCATGGAGAAAAATTCTTTAGAAAGATTGCCTTGGCCAGTCTATAGCGACATGAAATCTCAGTTACCTTTTCTAACTCTGGACGCTTGTCATACGCAGTATAGTGCCAAGCCAAGCCCTTCTTCAGCATCACTTCCTGTAAGAGAGGTCAAGTCAGGACTAGAAGACTCTTATTGAGTAACTGGGAGAAGAAAGTGTTGTATCGGATTTCAGTACCTGTACAAATATGCCATTGCAGTATATATCTCCTACAGAACGGCCATAGCGATCCTCATCAAAAATTAAGACCCTTAAACTCTTGCCCTGAACAACTTTAGTTAGTTCTTCCTTGGCCTCTTTACCATATGGCATTGCGTTTTCTGGTGCATCTATTCCCCTGATTTCTCATTCATTCGTTATTACCAGTTTGATATATGCATATGTAACAAAACTAAGGAAAATACTTTTCCAAGAAAGCGTCTTAATACCTTAATCTGATCCTATATTTTCGAGCGAGAACTTCTTCATTGTTCACTGGTATCACTCTGTTGACAAAAACTCAACTCGGAGAACTGAGAGTAATGAATGTATGAATGGTAAAACAGACGAAGTTATGCTTATGCAACTGACCGGTATCCTGAATCTATGATTTGTTTGTGCAGTTCATCTGCTTTGGGATAATTCTTCTGAGCCCTTGCTTTTGATCTTTGAACTGCCGCAACTTGCACATCTCTTGGGAGGCACGATGACTCTCTAGGATCTGTTGTACTAACATATACAGTTACTGTATCTCCATCTGCCACAGCCTTTGCATATACCTAGCACATAAAGCCATTACACTTTACACTTATTTGAAGATTCAGAGGTTTAACAAGTTTTGAGATTGTAAAATTCTTACAGGGAGAGTATGCAGTTCGAACTTGAGTCCTTGTGGATGTGATGGAGGAGCACCATCGCTGCTCAGTTCAACTAGGGAGTGAGGAAGGGGAAGACCATAAAAAGCCAGTAACCCCTGAAATCAATATCAAAATCCATGACAGTCTAGACATTATAACAAGTTGGAAATTTATGAGATTATTAGTACGTAGCGCCGAGTTACTACCTCAACATCTGCTTTCTGATGTCTTTTCAAGGTCTGAATGACAAGCCTTGAAGCTTCTTCAGGTGTTCTAGGGGGAGGCTTTGTTTCTCTCCATGCGTCTGAAAGTTTCTTATACCTTCATATTTCACCAAGAAAAACAATAACACCAATGTAAAATACATATACATATATGGAATAACAGCTAATATTGATAAGTGGAGCTAGTACTACCAATTCCGCCGAACAAAGTAAATTGCTTAATGAATGAAGTTTTACCAGTTAGCTTGAGCCTTGTTGGATGAGATAACATGCTTACTCAGTCCTTGAGGAACCTTGAGAAAACACAACAAAGTTTATAAATTTTACACAGGATCCAACTGAAACTGAACAACCCGGATCTTAAAATTGCTTGAAAAAAGTTATTTTGGATCTCAATTTCGCAATTGTTAGAACAATTATATTGACATTCCTCATAGCAAAGCAGAAAATTCAGGTTAAGAAACAGCACAAGCAAAAAATATAAATTAAAATTACCTGGGAGGTGATTTCAAAGTTGTAGAGATCGTGGGCTAGAGCTGAAACGCCGACGGTGGTGTGTGTAACACCGTGATGGCCGAGGGAGTCAGAGTCTGCTGAAGGTTTGCAGCAATGACCATACAAGAATCTCAGAGCGTTTCCCATTCTTGGAATCTAAATTATTCCTTTTTTCAGATTCTGGGAAAGATATTTGAAGATGCCAATATCAAAATTATTAACGTAGGGGAAAACAAGGGGGGTGGGGATTGGGTTTAGCTTTTAGGTTAGAAGAGATGGTAAGGAACCCTTCATTGGATTGGAGCTGAGGAAAATTAAAGATCAAGTTTAGGAACCAATCAGGCAAAACTTGGCAACGTAGTGAGTTGTGATTGGTTTAAGGATACGTAATATGTACACTTCAATCTATCTCTCATCTGGCGCCTCACTGCTACTATTCATAATACTTGTGGGTCAACGCCTCAACGGTACTTTGCATTTTCAACATTCCGTGTCCTACGCGTATAATGCTTTTTAAGTTTAATTCTATAAATATTGTTAGTGCTGAAAATATTATACATCAAGGTGGCTTCCGCAAATCTTATGATTAATAATAGGAGTAATCGGTAACATGACAAAAATGGTAACTAGACTACGAGGGTGTTTGGCTGAGCTTATAAACTGATCAAACTGGCTTATAAGCACCTTTTGGCTTATTTACGCGTTTGGTAAAATTAAAAGTGTTTATAAGTTAAGTGTTTATAAGCCAAAAATAAGCCAAAAGCCATAAGTTGATCTCCCCCAACTTATCAAATTTCAGCTTATAAGCACTTTAGGTTAGACCAAAATATTTACTATTCTATCCCTAAAATACTTCTTTTTAAAACAAAACTCTTCGTATACCCAGTTCTTCGGTTGCTTATTATTAATTTTAGCATTTTTATCCAAACACGTAACTGCTTATTTTTTAAATCAGCTTCAACACTTAAAAATATTTTTTAGCACCTAATGCTTATCAACTACTCTAAATCAGTTAAGCCAAACGGGCTCTATGTAGGTATATTTAGGATTTTTAGTACATGAGTGCACTACTAAAAAAAGAGAAAATATTTATTAAATGAGAATTGATCTCTATTCCTCTCGAAGTTGTTGGAGACAAGTTGGGCGCACGAGCACTAGCACTAGCAAAGGAGAGCAACTTGGACGAGTGTCCCCAACGGGTGGTGGGAAGCGGTGCGTGAGTTCACAACTACATCGAGTACAACAAATCAACACAGGTTTGGTTCCCGGGAGTTGGTACCTCCCGTTCTACTATTTCCCTTTTGGTGTTAGCTAAATTGATGTTACTTTAGTTCAGAATAGTTCAATCATTCAACTAGTATACTTGTAGTCACTTGTTTCCTTCTAGTTTGATTCGTGGTCCATTGTGCACTAGTGAATCTTCTTTAGATTTATCGTAGGTGTAGTGGCTGCTGTATGGGATGATAGATTAAGGGCATATCCTCAGGTGGGGCAGTGTGTGGGGCGGGGGTCAGGGTGTGGGACGGGAGGCAGGGAGGTAGAGGGGGCAAGGGACCCTATAGGTTGAGAATCGGGTCATGAAACATAGATTTGCTAACGAGTAAGTCTATAGAGTTGGCGAAGATACTTAAGAAGAGGATTAACATAGCGTGTGTCCAGGAGAAAAGGCGGGTTGGATCGAGGGCGAAAAACGTAGATGGTTATAAGTTGTGGTACTCTGGAGTCCTGAAGGGTAAGAATGTAGTGGGTATCCTAGCAGATAGCCACCTTAGAGAGTCGGTGGTAGAGGTCAGACGGGTGAATGATAGACTAATGATTATTAAATTGGTGGTGGGTGAGTGTACTGTAAATGTCGTTAGCGCGTACGCACCGCAAGTAGGCTTGGATGAGGAGATTAAAAGGCGCTTTTAGGAGGGGTTGGATGACATTGTTCATAGTATTCCGCCTTCCGAAAGGTTATTCATAGGAGGAGATTTTAATGGTCATATTGGGTCGTCTACAAGTGGTTATAACGAGGTGCATGGCGGTTTTGGTTTCGGGGAGCGGAACGGAGGGGGAACTTCGCTGTTGGACTTTGCCAAGGCATTTGATCTAGTTATTGCGAACTCAAATTTTCCGAAGCGGGAGGAGCATTTGGTTACTTACAAAAATTCGGTGGCAAAGACTCAGATTGACTATCTTCTTCTCAGGAGATGTGACAGAAGGTTGTGCTAGGATTGCAAAGTTATTCCAGGTGAGACCCTTGCAATGCAACATATGTTGTTGGTGATGGACATTGGTAATATGATAAGGAGGAAGAAGAGGTCAGTACGAGGCCGTCCGAGGATTATGTGGAACGCCTTGACTAAAGATAAAGCTCAGGAGTTGGAAGGAAGGTTATAGGCAATGGGAGCTTGGAGAAGTAGTGGGGATGCAAACACTATGTGGTCGACGACGACTGACTGTATAAGGAAGGCGGCGAGAGAGGTGTTAGGGATGTCTTCGGGTCGCACTGGTGGCCACAAAGGAGACTGGTGGTAGAATGGAGTTGTCCAAGGCAAAGTGGAAGCGAAGAAGGCGGCATACCTGCGGGTTGTAGGGAACACTGGAGAGGAGGAGAAAAAAGCGAATAATGAGAGAAATAAGGTGTCACACCTCCTTTTTCACTGCACCCGCAAGGGCATAAAGGAGTTTTTTCAATTAAAGTACAATCAAAACGGTATTTGTTATTAAAAATAAGAGTCGCCACTTGAGAGATTTATGGAGTTTCAAGTCACCGGTTGAATGAAATTATTGACTCTGTTTAACAGTTCGCGAACCAGAAATCCGAGTAAGGAATTCTGTTAACCCGGGAGAAGGTGTTAGGCATTTTTGGGTTCCGTGGTTCTAGCACGGTCGCTCAACTATCATATCTGGCTTAGTTATCTGATTTTATACAATTATGAACCTATGTGCAACTTTTAACTTTTTAATCGCTTTTATTCATATTTTTTAAAGAATATAGCAACGTCGTTAAAACACGTCTCGAACCACGTCACATAAATGCACCCGCAATTTTTGACATATTTTAACTTCGTTGGGATCTAGATTTGGGTAACATAAATGTGCACCCGAGCTTAAAAATATAAATTTATTAAACACGCGCCTAAAGCAACTACGCGTATGGACTTTGCGAGGGCCATGGAATTTGCTAAATGGCACGCCTCGTATTCTGAGGATCGGTACAAAATTAAAATAAGGGCCACACAATTATCAATTTTTGTTTGGTGCGGCGCACCTCAATTCCATTTTAAAGGAAATTCAAGTATGTCTTGGAGGTCCATAAATTAATTGTTGCCAAATATGGCACCCCTCAATTTATTTTGACTAGATTCCCAGGAACGGTTAAGAATTTAACAAAATATCAATCATGCTAATTACAACTGAAATTCTGAGTAGAAAATTAAAGAAGTTAATGAAATGTCAGTCCAACTTAGCCTAATGAATTTAATAGGCAAACTATGACCAAGCTCCATGTGACAGGCCCATCTCAAACACGGTACACTAGGCTCAACACAGGAGAAGCAGAGATCGAGCCCAAACGGTGACAAAAGTGCTCAAACTATTTTTTACGGATTCCCCAGCCTGATTTTGGACTAACAAACAATTGAATCTTATAGCTATGAATCACGGAAATACTACTGAGTTTTAATTAAAGCCAGTTGAGTCAGCCACATTTATAGGAGCATTGCTCCTACTGTGAAAAATCAAGCTTATAAGAATTAACCACTTAGATGGTCCTTTCCAATGCTCACTTAATTGTTCATAGCAGATTGACATAAAAAAAAATGATAGTGGAACATGAAATTGACTTTCAGATTTAACTAACTACAAAGGCTTAACTATTATGCACCTTTTTAACACCTATCATGAAAAGCACATATTAACTTGTATTTTTCTATTCATCCTAACACATGTGACTTCAGTAATAGAGCAAAAAAAAATTACTAATTGCTATGCTAGAGCTAACAGTATCCCAAAGTGAGAACATCAATCGTGATGAGGTTTAACCCGTGCTAAAGCTAAACACAATACATTAAGGTCCAAATACAGCATAGTTTCCAACAGTCCACAGTTTAATTGCAACATGAAAACTCAATTAATCGACAGTAATTGACCTAGGTACATTATGAGTTAAGTGTTTAATACATAAGCATCATAAAATAACATAGTCAAAGCACAAGTAACTTTAAGACTGCCTTTCATTTCTTCTTTAAATCGAAGCTTACATCACGATAGTTCAGAGTTTGTACCTGGAATTGGAAAAGAAAATGAGAAGAAGATCAGCAGTAATGCAACAATACACAGCATTTTCAACCAGGTTTTGAACCAAAAGAGTGAGATACAGCCCAGAAAACCAACTTCAAACCAAGTAAATGAATCCAAAAATCTCAAACAAAACTTGATCCTAGGTCATTTCTAAACCAGCACTCAGAAATCATTTCAATTTAGGTGACAAAATTCAGGAAATTAACTTCAGAACTTGATCTAACAGTATATTTTCCGCAGTCTATATATTCTGGAATTTTCAGCTCTCTAATGCTTAGCTCTTAGGTCTTAGATTTTTTCAGAAATTTTTATCTCTCAATGTGTTCAAAGTTCCCTCAGCTTTTCAGAATGCTTTTTTCAATGTGTGTTTTTCAGTCCCCTTACATTTTCAGAATCTCTCTCTATTTATTAAGCCTTCTTTTTCTATCTCCCCTTTTCATCCTGATTTTAAGGACCAAGTGGACAATTAACTATCCTATCTTTAACCCTTAAAACCAGAAAGGTATTCCCCACTATTCTTTGTCTATTAACCTTTTCCATTCCACTCAGAAATGTCCCCAATCAGTTCATTAGTAGCCTACCCATTAATTATTCATGGTTCAAAATCAAATTCACCCCTGAACTACCCCTGAAATTCCCTTACACCTTGGTGAATTACTCCCTCAAACTAATTCCTGGACCTCAAATGGTTCAGGTAGATTCTGAAGTCCAAATGACTCAAAGGGTCCAGATGCCCAATTCAAATCCAATACAGGCTTTTCAGCGAGAAATCTAATTAGGGATTCGAATTAAAATTAAACTAATTCAAGTTCTAACATTATCTGTCAAACAATCAGGACACATATCACATATGAACAAACAGACTTGACCTTAACAAGGAATTAATCAATGAGAAGGAAAGAAACTGTTTGAGTTACTTGGAACAGTTACGCAGGCTAATTAGTAGGGAATCAAACAACGTTGAAACATGCTGGTTTTAATTATACCGAACCTAGTGAATTTAGGGCTAATTCGGATATCTATACTCAAACACAAAAGCTAGCAAGTAAATCTAAAAAAAATAATTAAAATAAAACATAAAAGTATAACCTCATCAGAAACTAGATTAATCAAGAAAGAAGAAGACGGAGAAGAAATAGAGGCAAATAAATAATAAACGAAAGAGAAACAGAAAGGAAAAACCAAGCTTACCTCAAAACTAAACAGACACTGTTCTTGACTTAAACCTCGACGATTCCCTGGATTTGTGGTCGGAATAAACTTCAATCGTGTGTTCTCAATTGAGAGCACACAACTGAAGTCGATTCCAACCCCAAACCTTTAAAACTTGCTGATTGGAATTTTTGGTTCGAACTCTGACCAAATATTCGAACGGTTCGGGAGGGATTCGAGGGAAACTATTGGTGGATTAGGGGTGAGGGGTCAAGGAGTCATTGGGTGTTAGTTTAGGACTGATTGGAGATGGCGCCGCCACCGGGGAATCTTGTGGTGGCACTAGGGTTCTTCGATTCAAATCGATATTCGACAAAATCGACTGTGATTCGAAGGAAAGGGTTTGGATATTCGGGAAGAGGAGGGTGAGGGAAGTTTGGGGTGTAATTTTGTGGTGATTGGTGACTTGCCGCCGCCGTGAGGTGATTTCCGGCGGCGGTTGGCGGTGGCATTACAGGGGGTCTCTGGAGATGATGAGAGACGAGTGAAAGGGGGAGGGGGGGGTTTGAAGGGGGCTGGGTGTGGTTTGGGTATTATATACTGGGTGTGAGATTTAATCCAAGCCGTTGGATCAACTGAGATCAACGGTTTGGATTAATTCACTTAGGTAGAATGGGGTCGTTTTGGCTAAGTGGAGGACTGGATCGATCCTGGAAAAAATGGGTCGGGTTGTGAGAATCTCACTGGACTGTTCGATCAAAGGAAACGAATGGTTCAGATCAATCCACTTGAAATGACGTTGTATCGTCTATGTTGGAGACGAACTGAACCGTTCGATCTGATGAAATCTACGGTCCAGATCAAGTGTGACAAAAATGACATCGTTTTGGATGGTCGACAACTTTAAACAATTTTGGACCGGATGTGTGGGGGGGGGGGGNTGGCTTGGGCTCCATGAATTTTGGCCCAATTATGACTCCTCTTTTCCTTATTTCTCTCTTTTCTTTTCTTTTCTTTATTTTACTCCTAATTTAATTTCAAAATTTAAATAAAAAATCCAAATGTAAATTATAAAACCCCAATATTCTCACAAATACTAATTAACGCTTAATAATAATTATCACACATAATAAAATGATAAATTAACAGAAAACTCAAAATTCGACATTAATTACTAAAAATGCAAAAATACATTATTTTTTGATTCTTTCATTTTTTGTAAAATAAATAATTTACTACCCAACTCAAAAATTATAAAATTAAACTCTAAATGCCAATGCAACCTATTTTTTGTATTTTTCGTTTATTTAAAACATAAACATGTACTGACAAATGCAAATACTGACAGAAAATATCACAAAAATTCCCAAAATTGCACACAATAAAACAAACAAATTTTTGTTTTGATTTTGTGGGAGTAATTCATGTGAGGCAAGAATCACGTGCTCACAGCTGCCCCTCTTTGCTCGTAAACACGAAGAGTTTTCGTGCAAAGTCAAAGTGAGTGGATACGAGCGATTTTTGCCCGTTTGAATACTCCATGTGAAATATTTTTTGAAAGATTTTGACCGAACCTCTGCTTCAAAGGTTTCCTACATATCCTTGGCTAAAAAGGAATCAGGTCAATGTAGTTCGGAAAATTTTGGTAGATGGGACTACCATGAAGCTGTGGTTTATTATTGTTGTTGCTGCTGCTACTTACTGACCCCTTATTACACCATGCTAAAAGAAAAATAAAGAAGCTAGGCTAAGCTATAGCCTATGAATTACAAAGACTTATTCTCAAACTTGTTCCGCGACCATTGTTGCCTCGTCGCCTTGTATTTTCTTACAACAATCCTTTTGTTGCTGTGTTGCGCCGACTTCTTGACTTGAACTGCATTTCTCTCACTTTCCAGGCGAGTACTTTATTGCTGATCCTTTAGACGTCTTCTCTTGATCATTGTCGTCTTCCTCTGTTCTCTAGGCGGGCTCCTGACTTCAAGATTTGAATAGATACACCTCTGTTCTCCAGGCGGGCTCCTGACTTCAATACTTGAAATGTATTCCTTTGTTCTTCAGGCGGGCTCCTGACTTCAAAACTTTAATAGATACGCCTCCGTTCTCCAGGCGGGCTCCTGACTTCAATAAAATAGACAAAACCAAGAAAATTTTCTGCCCCAGTTTGGTGACTGGGCATCATATCAGTAAGAATTTGAAAGCTAAATTTGAATTGTACTCCCTCTGTTCTTCAGGCGGGGTCTTGACTTCAACAACTTGAAATGTACTCCTCTGTTTTCCAGGCGGGCTCCTGACTTCAACTTGAATTGTATTCCTCCGTTCTCCAGGCGGGCTCCTGACTTTAACAACTTTAACAATTTCAAGGATACACCTTTATTCTCCACACGGGCTCCTGACTTCAACACTTTAAAAAGATACACCTTTGTTCTCCAGGCGGGCTCCTGACTTCTTGATCTTGAAAGGCACACCTCTATTCTCCAGGCGGGCTCCTAACTGCTAAAACTTGAAATATATACCTCTATTCTCCAGGCGGGTTCCTGATTTCAACAACAATGGACAAAACAAAGGAACTTTTCCGCCCCAGTTCGGTAGCTGGTGCGTGTCATTTTTATCAACTATTAATAAAACTTGAAAACTGAAATTTGAATTATACTCCCTCTATTCTTCAGGCGGGGCCCTGATTTCTGGAACTTGAAAAGTACGCCTCTACTCTCCAGGCGGGCTCCTGACTTCAAAATTTAAAAGGTACGCCTACGTACTCCAGGCGGGCTCCTGAATTCTGAAAATGGCCAAAACAAAGAAATTTTTCTGCCCCAGTTCGATAATTTTCCTTATGGCATGTTTCTCCACTATCAACAACATTTGCCATACCTATTTCAAATCAAAGAAAATCTTGTTAGTTTAAAATGTGTTACTGGTTGTGATATTCTTGCTGGGGATGGTTTTCCCCTCGCTCCTTTCCGTGTTCTGCTTCGTTCGACTGCCTTGAACTTGGTCGAGAATTCCTGACCTTCTGAATACTCCTTATCGACAAACTTCAGTATGTTGTTTTCCACTTCTAATCTTCTTATCCAAAACTTTTCAACTGTTGCCTTCACCTTTTGGATTTTCAATCTGATCCCATATTTTCAAGGAATCTACACCGCTTTATCATTTGGCTTATCAATGACGCTTCTTACGTCCCATCACCTTCTTTTCGGCATATCCTAGTCCCACTTTGCTTTGCATTACTTTTGGAATCTGGTAGTAAACTCTGAAAATCCTTCTTATTTGTTAAAAACTGACTATTATTGGAAAAGTCTTAGCCAAAAGAAATGAAATACGATGACTTCAAAATATGAAGAAAACAAAGGAGAAGATCTTCCTTTAGAAGATTTTGAGAAAGAAAAAGACTTATCTGAACGGGATAACTGACCCCAATGATCATGTTGTGCATTTTGGTTTAATCAACCCAGTCTATTCAATCAATCAATTTCCAAATTGTCCTGCTTTGTGCCTCAAATTTTCCCCCAACCTAACTCTTTTTTCGAATCCCCATCTTCGTTTAACTCGATGCCTTGACGGATTTTTTGCCGTCAACCTAACCTTATTTGTCCCTTTCTTAATTTATTGTCGCCTCATGGTGCCTGTGAAGGTTTTCACCAATAAGACTCTCTTATTTTCATTTTCTCTCAGCTTTCGTCGCCTTACAGTGCCCTTGCGGGTTTTCACTAATAAGACTCTCTCATTTTTTGAACTTATCTCAACTTTCATCGCCTTACAGTGCCCTTGCGGGTTTTCACTAATAAGACTCTCTCATTTTTTCATTTTTCTTGCTTAAAACCGGAGTATTGACCCTGATATGAATTATCCTTACTTGCTTGATTTGGCACCTCTCGAAGACTGATCGGGAGGTCTTTCTTTGGATGTTAATGTGGATTCTTGGATAGGTTTAGAAAGAAAAGGGTATCAAAGAGTTCAAACCAAATTCTACGAGTTAGAATTACAACTTTTGGAACCAACTTTCTCATTAAAAACATAATTTCTGCCCCAGTTTTCTTGCTTGGGGATCTTTCGAGTTTTATTTCCCTATGACCGAGCCATGAAGCTGCCTACGTATCCTTAAAAGGAATCAGGTCAAACGTAGTTCATCTCTTTTTTCTTGTTTTTAAGCTTTTCTTTTCATTTATTATTATTTTTTCCTTTTCTGTTTTTCTTTTTCTTTACTCCTTCCTTTTTCTTTTCTTTCTGGTTATTGATTCCAAAAGAGGGATGCAAAAATAAATAAATAAGGCTCAAAAGGGTGAACAAAGGGTAAAATGTTTAGATAGCAGAACAAACTGTCTTCGTCATTTCAACCTTCGAGATAATGCCAAGTACAAACAATCAATGATTATATTAAAGAAATCAAACATAATATCTCTTGACTGCATCGGAGTTGATAGCCATATCTATGCATTTTCTTTCAATATCTGTTAAGCACAAAGCGCCACTGGACAATACTCTGGTTATAATGAACGGCCCTTGCCAATTCGGGGCAAACTTGACTTTTGCTTCAGCTTGATGTGGAAGAATCGTTTTCAACACTTGCTGCCCTACTTCAAACTTCCTTGGAAGCACCTTTTTGTTGTATGCCCTTGCCATCCTGTTTTGATACAATTGGCCGTGACATACTGCTGCCAATCTTTTTTCATCAATTAAACTCAACTGCTCCAAACAGGTTTTTACCCACTCATCATCGTCGATCTCAGCCTCAGCGACAATACGAAGAGACGGGATTTCAACTTTCACAGGGATCACTGCTTCAGTTCCATACACCAACAAATAAGTAGTTGCACCTACCGAAGTACGAACAGTAGTGCGATAACCCAACAACGCAAATGGTAACTTCTCATGCCATTGCCTGGAACTTTCTACCATTTTCCTCAGTATTTTCTTTATGTTTTTGTTGGCTGCTTCAACTGCTCCATTCGCCTTAGGACGATATGGGGTGGAATTGCGATGCATAATGTTAAACTGCTGACATACTTCTTTCATCAAATTGCTGTTAAGATTAGCACCATTATCTGTGATTATTACCTTTGGGATTCCAAATCGACAGATGATGTTGGAATGAACAAAATCGACTACTGCTTTCTTGGTTACAGACTTGAAAGTTTTAGCCTCAACCCATTTGGTAAAGTAATCAATGGCCACTAGAATGAACCTGTGCCCGTTGGATGCTGCTGGATCAATGGGTCCAATGACATCCATGCCCCAAGCAACAAAGGGCCATGGTGCTGACATCGTGTGCAATTCCGATGGCGGAGAATGAATCAAATCCCCGTGTATCTGGAATTGATGACATTTGCACACAAAGCTAATACAATCTCGCTCCATGGTGAGCCAATAATACCCTGCCTGAAGGATCTTCTTCGCCAATACATATCCGCTCATGTGCGGTCTGCAAACTCCAGAATGTACTTCTGACATGACTGCCATGGATTGTTTAGCATTTATGCACCTTAACAAACCAAGGTCGGGTGTTCTTTTATACAACACTCCTCCAGTGAGGAAAAATCCACTTGCCAACCGTCGAATAGCTCTCTTTTGATCTCCTGTGGCTTGTACCGGGTACACTCCCATACTGATGTATTCCTTGACATCGTGGAACCATGGTTCGCCATCAAGCTCTTCCTCTATCATGTTACAGTAAGCATGACAATCACAAACTTGGATATGCAATGGATCAACATGAATTTTGTCTGGATGGTACAACATTGCTGCCAAGGTAGCCAAAGCATCGACAACCTCATTATAGACTCTTGGGATATTGCCTAAATTCCACTGATCAAAGCCGTTGACAAAGATCATGCAAACATTTTCGATACGGTATGAGCTTCAAATCCCGTATTTCCCATTCTCCTTGAATTTGATGTACCAGAAGGTCCGAGTCCCCTAAGTCCAAAACATCCTGAACATCCATGTCCGCAGCTAACCGCAAGCCCAAAATGCATGTCTCATATTCAGCTATGTTGTTGGTACAATAAAAACAAAGTTGAGCCGTAACAGGGTAATGGTGCCCTGTTTCAGAAATAAGTACAACTCCTATTCCAACTCCTTTCATATTTGCCGCCCCATCAAAGAAAAGCTTCCATCCTGGTTCTTCAATCAATTCCATATCATCGATATGCATCACTTCTTCATCAGGAAAATACGTCCTCAAGGGCTCGTATTCTTCATCAACCGGATTCTCAGCCAAGTTATCGGCCATCGCTTGGGCTTTCATTGCAGTCCTTATCACATAGACGATATAGAATTCCGTGAGTAATATTTGCCACTTCGCCAATCTCCCTGTGGGGATAGGCTTTTGAAAAATATACTTCAACGGATCCAAGCGTGAAATAAGGTAAGTAGTATAGGATGACAGATAATGCTTCAATTTCTGTGCCACCCAAGTCAGGGCGCAACACGTCTTCTCAAGTTGAGTGTACTTAACCTCATAAACTGTAAACTTCTTGCTGAGATAGTAGATGGCTTCCTCCTTCCTGCCGGTGACGTCATGTTGCCCCAGTACTCAGCCAAATGAATTCTCCAATATTGTTAAATAAACAATCAACGGTCTCCCTGATTCCGGTGGAACCAACACAGGTGGATTTGATAAATACCCTCTTATCTGGTCAAATGCCTCCTGACATTCTTCAATCCATTCGACCGCTGCATCCTTCTTCAGTAGTTTAAAAATGGGTTCACAAGTTGCTGTGAGTTGAGAAATAAACCTGCTGATGTAATTCAACCTTCCCAACAGACTCATTACTTCGGTTTTGTTCTTCGGGGGTGGCAACTCTTGGATGGCTTTGATCTTTGATGGGTCCAACTCAATGCCTCGCCGACTGACTATGAATCCCAACAGCTTTCCGGATGGAACACCAAATGCACATTTGGCAGGGTTGAGTTTGAGGTCGTACCTACGAAGCCTCTAAAAGAACTTCCTCAAATTTGCGATATGGTCGACCTGCTGCTTTGATTTAATGATCACATCATCCACGTATACCTCAATCTCTTTATGGATCATATCATGGAATACAGTGGTCATTGCTCGCATATATGTCGCCCCCGCATTCTTTAGACCAAATGGCATTACTCTGTAGCAATAAGTTCCCCATGGCGTGATGAATGCCATCTTCTCTACATCTTCTTCATCCATAAAAATCTGATGATACTCAGCATAACAATCCACAAAAGATCCGATTTCACGTTTGGCACAATTATCGATTAAAATGTGGATGTTGGGTAACAGAAAGTTGTCCTTTGGGCTAGCTTTGTTCAGATTGCAATAATCAACTCATGTCCTGATTTTTCCGTCCTTCTTCGGCACTGGCACCACATTAGCCAACCAATCAGGATATCGAGTGACCCGAATAACCTTTGCATCCAGTTGTTTGGTTATCTCTTCCTTAATTTTCACACTCATATCAGTTTTGAATTTCCTCAACTTTTGCTTGACGGGAGGGAATGCCAGGTCAGTGGGCAATTTATGAACCAATAAGTCAGTGCTTAAACCCGGTATGTTGTCATATGATCATGCAGAAAAGTCTTTAAATTTAATAAGTGCTTTGATTAGTTCTTCCCTGATGTTCGGTTCAAAATAGACGCTTATTTTGGTTTCTCTGATATTATCCGCGTCCCCTAGATTGATGGCTTTTGTATCGTTCAAGTTGGGCTTGGGTTTTTCTTCAAATTGACTTAGTTCCCTACTAATCTCTTTGAAGGCTTCATCTTCATCGTATTTTGACTCATTATCATCATTGTTTATTTCTTGCACTATCATTTCGGAGTCAGATTGATTTTCTAGACTGGGTTGAGGACTCCTTATGCATGCCATGTCATTAGGATCAGTATAAAGGGAACTGTACAGAAAAGAAAAGAAGAAAATAAGATTAAAATAAAAAATAAGGAATGAGGAAAAAAACTTTCATTTTATTGAAGTACGGGATAACAAGATTTTACACACTTTGACGAACAAAAAATAAAAAAAATCTGGATTATAACCCTGGAATAATCCAGACAAATAGGAAGGAAAATCAGAGCCAAATACCAAGACTCCCTCCGAGTGGGAAGAGGAGTAGCTCTCTAATTATTGATCTTTGCCATTGGTCCCACGAACTGCACATCTGCCTTGCTGGACCCCTCCCCGGCTTCTACCATGTTAATCTCGGCAAATAACCTTTCAAATCCTTTATCCAAATCTCCGTCCGCGCCAATCAATGAACCAGGGACTTTTGAGGCCAGCTGCTTTCTAATACTCGGCCTGACAAAAGATCTAGACAGGCGCGGGATTGGATTTGGAAGGACCCATGCCTTTTGCTTCATCTTCTTAGCTCTTCGGATGTCTGCAGCTGTAGGTTTAAACCCCAAACCGAAGGTTCCTACATTTTTCGGTAAGGATACCGGTTGTACAATACCTTGAAGAGATGCACCCAAGCCTTTACCGGGCACAAAGCCGTTTCCCAACATTTCACATGCTATCATGACGTATGCGTAGGTTATCTTTGCATTCAGAATGTGTTCCCCCTCCGGAATTTTCTTGACCGATACTGTGTCACAAACTTGGTATACCCATGGCCCGATGCTATCCTCTACCTCAACAAAGGGCACAACGGTGTCGCTCTGAGAGCACAGATTGTCCTCACCATAAACCACAATCTTTTATCGGTCCCACTCAAACTTAACCACTTGATGCAGGGTAGACGGAACAGCCTTTGCAGCATAAATCCAAGGTCGTCCCAACAAAAGGATGTAGGAGATTGCCATATCTAACACTTGGAATTCTACAGGCCCAATTGTCAATTCCAACACTATATCACCGACCGATTCTTTACCCCCGCCGTCGAACCCCCAAACGCAAACGCTGTTCTTGCGAATTCTGTCGCTATCCACTTTCAGTTTGTTTAATGTAGAGAGAGGACAAATATTCGCACTAGACCCATTGTCAACAAAGCTTGGGTAATCACAGATTCCTCGCATTTAACTGTAAGATAGAGGGCCCTATTATGCTCGGTACCTTCTTCGGGTAGCTCATCATCGACAAAGGTGACCCCGTTTACCTCAAATATCGTATTTGCTATCTTTTCCAAGTGATTGACTGAGATTTTGTCAGGTACATGGGCCTCATTCAGGATTTTCATCAACGCCAGCCGATGTTCATCAGAATGGATCAATAATGAAAGTAATGAGATTTAAGCCGTTGTCTACTTTATCTGCTCTATGATGGAATAATCCAGCAACTTCATTTTCTTTAAGAACTCTTCTGCTTCTTCTTCTGTCACTGGCTTCTTTACTGCCGCTGGGTTGGCCTTTCTCAATTCTGCCGGAGCAGAACACCTTCCGGAGCGAGTTAGCCCTTGGACCTCACAAACTTCTTCCTTGACCTCCTTTCCCTTATAGGTCACTGTTACCCGGTCATAATTCCACGGGATGGCTTTGTTATCAACCATCGACAATTGGACCACCGGCTTGATGATGACTGGGTCTATGCGAGCACCTTCCACAATTAGAATGGGTCTGCTTATTGCTCCTGGTACAACCACCTTTGTCTCTCCCCATTTTATCGTTACTTTGCTTAAAGACTCCTTCTGAACCGCCACCACTGGTTTACTATTTGTTTCCTTCTCACTGACCAACGACTTATTGCTAGTCGACTCCTTTACTGGCCTGCCTTCACTTGACCTGATCATCATTACTGTTTGAGAAGGTTTTTAGACCTTCCTTCTGTCTGCACCAACTCAATCATATTGGTCTCATGATAGGCTGGGAGTGGATTCTGGTTGATGTTGGGTCCTTTCGGGGTTTGCACCTCGATTCGACGAGTGTCGATAAGCTCCTGAATAGCTGTTTTCAACCTTCATCATTTCTCCGTATCATGTCCAGGGGCTCCCGAACAATATTCACAACATACCGAGTGATCAAGATTTTTCGGAGGGGGGTTTGGCAGCTGAGCCTCGACCGGATTCAATAATCCCAACTGCCTCAGTCGGTGGAACAGACTGGTGTAAGACTCTCCCAGTGGAGTGAAAGTCTTTTGCTTTTGTGCCCTCTCATTCTTGAAGGCTTGATTTGGACGGAAACCTGTACCAGAGGGGTTTCTGTATGCTCTTGGAGGTGGGTAGTTATTTTATGGGGCAGGTGCACGCCATGGTGCGTGGATGGGAGGTTGAACATATGTCTGAGCATGATGAACGAAAAAGTGAGGATCTGGCGGTGGGTAGTAATGCTGTGGATGGCCATAGGGGTTATGGGAGTAATTTTGTTGGTGGGGTCGGTGTTGGTTATAGTAGGGTAGAGGCCTCTGGATCCAAACCAAGCTCTGGACTCAACCGTTGCAACATCTTCTTTCTTCTTCTTCCCGAGCACACCCCCAGTGCCGCTCTCGATAGCTTGAGTAGTTGCTTTGATTGCCGAGTAACTCATGATTTTGTTGGACTTGAGTCCTTCCTCGATCATGCCGCCCATTTTCACAACCTCGTTGAAAGACTTGCCAATCGCCGTCATCAAGTGACCAAAATAGGTCGGTTCCAAAGCTTGCAAAAAGTAGTCAACCATCTCTCCTTCTTTCATTGGAGGGTCGACTCTCGCAGCTTGTTCCCTCCAATGGAAACCGTATTCCCTGAAGCTCTCTCCGGGCTTTTTCTCCAGTTTTATCAACGACAGACGATCTGGAATGATTTGTAGATTGTACTAGAAGTGGCCGGCGAATGCTTGTGCCAAGTCATCCCAGGTGTACTATCTACCATGGTCCTGTCATGTATACCATTCCAATGCAGACCCGCTCAAACTCTGGCTGAAGTACGCCATCAGCAACTCATCCTTTCCGCCCGCCCCTCTCATCTTGCTGCAAAATCCTTGCAAATGTGCCACTGGATCACCATGCCCGTCGTACAGATCGAACTTAGGCATCTTGAACCCGGCTGGTAGTTGAACATCTGGAAACAAACATAAATCCTTATATGCCACACTGACTTGGCCACCCAAACCCTGCATATTCCGGAAAGATTGCTCCAGGCTCTTTACCTTTCGAAACATTTCTTCCTGCTCTGGATTCTTGTTTTGCTTTTCGGGTTCTGCCGGGTTGTCAAGCTGAAGAGGGAAAGGGTACGGTTCAGGTGCTTTGAAGGTAGGTTCAGGAGGGTAATACTGATGATCCTGAGTTTGGAACACAGGCTCGCTGGAAGACCTGTGGAGTGTGGCTGGTGGAGGAGCCACGAAAATAGGGTTAATTGGTGGTGGAGGGTATGGATTTGTTTTTGGCATTTGGGGTGTCCGGGAGGTGGTTGCCTGGTGCTGCTGATATGTAGAAAAGTTGGGCGATGGGTCCGAAACCAGCTGTTCTGGAGATTGGGCGGGTATTGGGAGAAAAGTAGGGTTAACAGGATAGGATGGTGCTGGATGACCACTTGTCCAAGCTTGGTACATCTCAACCATCTGCTGTTTCAATTTGTACACCTCATCTTTCATTGCTTGCACGTCTACCTCTTCTACCTCAGTATTTCCTTCTCTATCAGGGCTAGACATTATCACCGGTATCGTTCCCTTTGATCTAGTCTGATAGTAGTGTTGTGCCAGTATGCTCTAAGTAAACTAACTGCTTGAAATTTCTGGACAAACAACAAACCTGTTAGTTTTTAGAGTTTAACAAATAGGTACTCGCACGTTGGGATGTAATGCACCTAGGCAGTTTAACCATTTCTATCATGCCATTTGCTTCAACTGCATGCGTCATTCCGGCCCTTAACAGTTGTGCCCCTCGCCTCACAAATTTCCTTTATTTACTTTCATTTTCTTTCTCTTTTCTTTTTCTTGTTTTAATAATGGTCGAATCTTATGTGGATTGCCTACGTATCATGTCCCCGCATGAAGGCCGATGTGAAAAGTACGTAGCAAAAAATATTTTCCACAAAACAACTGATTTTACTATGACACATGGGAAAAGTGTACAAACTTCAAAAAGATAACAAAGCAAACTTGAAAAGGACTGACTGACAGACTTACAAACAAAAGACAGTACAGACTCAACACAAAATCAAGAATACATCAATGACTGGAAATTCCTTGGGGGCCGCGAGGCATCATTTGGCCTGACTGCGAGCCTTGGTGCAAGATCCCTTTGGAGACTCTCTAGATCGTTCATTATTTGTTTGACGAATGTCATTACTGCCACAAAAAAGGTGGTACGGGTCAAGTTTTTGCACACTCGACATTTTGCCGTAATGTAATGTGCAATGTTTCCGATCCCTTCTCTAATCCTATTCTTTTCTTGCAGCAATCGTCCAATCTGTTGATCCCGAGCTTCCAGCACTCGAGAGTTATGAAGGAATTAATCTTGAAACTTATGCATTTGTTCCTCCATTCGTGCCATCAGGTCATAGCAGTGTTTCCTATCTGCTCTGAAATCTTTAGCTTGCCTGAATATCCTATCTTCAAGAGTGCCTATTTGTTCTCTCAGGATAGTGACGTTCCCCTCATAGTCTCTATTCATTTGCTTCATATGAAGTGCTCTCTCTGTTGCGCCTTTTGTCCATCTAGCTCGCACCCTTGCCACGCTAGCTTTAGACCTTTCCAAACCCTCTTGGCATTCGCGGGCTTTCCCTTTCAATTCATTTATGAGTTTTTGGTCAGCCCGGCTTCTTTTTGGGTTTCTGACAACTATTCTCATCTTTCGGATACGAGCTTTAAGGGCCTCATTTTCTTGGATCAACTTCTTCTTTTCCCCTTCATCTGCAGTGGCTTGAACATCCTTTTCAAACTGAAGATCCATGGCCCGTTTCTCCAGTTTGCCTATTGTGGCCCTGTACTCGCGTTCTTTAACCAATTAGTCCCACTGTTCCTGTGATGATTCGATGAATGCCTGGAGATGTGGCCTTTTGGTTGGCCTTTCGAACTCAATTTCCCTCCTATACCAAGCAAGGTATCCTGGCGAAACTTCACCTTTGGACCGATCCCATACACAAGTTTTCGCTGCTAAGTATTGACATTCGTTCCAAATTTTGTGAACTGTTGCCTCAGGAAATTGACCGTTAGGCCCGATTTCGACTACTTGGCGGCTGGGATCTTCACTCTTCGGGATTATTTGGCACCTTCCTAACTGCCTCAACACTCGATATGGGGCATAGGGTTGAATACTCTTGAGTCCCATCAATAGAAAATGAGGTCCGGTGGCTGGCATATATAGGATTTCATCCACATATAACCACCCAAATGTCCATTCTATCTGGCACGCGATGATGGAACGTAGGTGCGTTACCCATTCTGAGACCCCCTCTGGCAAGATAATCCCCTTAATCCTTGTAGAAAATTCCTGTATGCATGTCTTCCCTGACGACCCATAACTCATAAACTGGGGACGATGGCACAAGTGTTCAGTTATCCACATCTGCAGCAGCACATTACAACCCTAAAAAAAGTCCCCTCCGACTATGCAGACAGTAAGAGCTTAAAAGATCTCAACTGTTATTATAGGTGCGAGGGTGCTGTTGGCCTGAGTAAGCAAAGTACTAACAACCCCAGATATTCAGATGTCAATATTTCTATCTTTTCTAGGGAACACCAGAAGTCCTAGAAAGGCCACCATGAATGCGAAGCATCTATGTTCTTCCCACGTAAGGCGGTTTCCTTTGCTGCAAATTTTGTTTTCTAGCTTGTTGAACCTTCCTATGTGACCATATCTGTTGTATATGAATGGAAACGTGCAAAAACCAACTGACAAGTCCGGGTTGTGTACCACCCTGCTTATTTTCAAGGAATCCAGGAAACTGTGTACGGCTACGGTCCTCGGAGCAATCAGGTATTGATGTCTCAGAGGAACCTTGGGACCCCCGATGTATCCGATTATCTCTTCCAATGTTGGGGTAAGTTCAAAATATGAGAAATGAAATACATTGTGAGCCAGGTCCCAAAATGGGACCAACGCCTTTATGATATCTCTCCTCTGATTAATCTTCAGCAACCTTGTGAGACCTCCCAAGTACAACTTGACTGTGTCTTGCCCTGATCTGCCCAAATCATCCCACCACATGTGTAACTCCAAAGGGATCTTGTTCATAATTGTTACTGGTAAATTCTAACTTGTGCTCATTCTGCATATTTATTAGGGTGGTTAAGTAAAACATTCATGCTTTTATTCTATTTGACTAAAAAAAATCAAAATTGACTCCTTTCAGGTTTTTATTTCTAAAACCAAAATCCAGTTTTACAAATACGGCCTTTCAGCGCTTTGAAGAAGGTTTAAAGGCTATATTTGGCAACCGGCCAAAACTTTGAAAAATGACCAAAGGCGGCTGTTCTTGCAAAAACGACCTTCTGGTGTCCCTTTGGGGACATTTGGCTATTTTGGATAAGAATGACATTACCTTTACTTATGGAAGAACAATAATATTTATTTACCCCCTATTTTTCAGAATATAGTTGAACCCGATATGGGTAGCCTACGTATCCCACATCCGGTGAGAATCAAACTTACATAGTTCTGCCCAAACAAATAGACTATTTTTGAAAAACATTTTTTCTTTCATTTTATTGATAAATAAAGCAAACTATTTTCTAAAAATAAGACTTCTTCTTTTCATTTTTCTTTAGCAAAATAAACTATTTTTTTTAAAACATGACTTTTTTTTCAGTGGCAAATAAAATAAACTATTTTAAAATAAAAACATTTTTCGTTTTTTTTAAAAAATCCGGTGGAGTCTCGGCACTATTTGGACATTGGTTTTTCGAAACCAGCGACTAACTCTCTTAACCTTCTATACTGTTATTTTTTTTTCAATATTCGAAAAGCCGGTCAACATGCATGTTTGAAGCAACTAAATGCACAAGTAGCAAGTAAGATGCATCAGGATGGTCTTTTTCATCTCAGGTACACCTGTCCTAGACAGACCCAACCCCTGTGTTGAGCCTCCAAAGTCAAATGCACATGATGCAAACAAATGTTCCTGCTAGGGATCTGACATGAGGCTGAGTTATTCTAGGTTCAAAACCTGGGTATTTGTTCTAGACTGTGTACCCGAGCGGACAACTCGAGTCGAGGAGGGGGCTACGTACCGGGGACCCGCAAGATCGTCCGGCTTAGTAACTTGTCCGAGCCTCTTTTCTTATTTAAAGGTATGACACTAACATAATAGGGAGTCTCGACCAGCGAGCACATCCCCGAAGATAAGAAGAGAATGGTTTTGTAACAGTTTATATGTACATTTCAAATAATATCAAAGCGGTAAAAGCATCATTTTGCACATTAGTCCGAAACATGTAATAAAATCAGATAATATACAAGCCAAATACAATAAATATACCAAGCTCGAATTTTTAAACCCTGAACCAAAGTTCTGGGTTCTTTATCCCCAGCAGAATCGCCAGAGCTGTCGCACCTCCTTTTTCAATGTACCCGCAAGGGCATAAAGGAGTTTTTCCAATTAAAGGACAATTGAAACGAGATTTGTTATTAAAAATCAGAGTCGCCACTTGGGAGATTTATGGTGTCCCAAGTCATCGGTTGAATCCCGAATCGAGGAAATTATTGACTCTGTTTAACAGTCCGCGAACCAGAAATTCGAGTAAGGAATTCTGTTAACCCGGGAGAAGGTGTTAGGCATTCCCGGGTTTCGTGGTTCTAGCACGGTCGCTCAACTGTCATATCTGGCTTAGTTATCTAATTTTATACATTTATGAACCTATGTGCAAATTTTAACCTTTTAACTGCTTAAATTCATATTTTTTAAAGAATATTGCAACGTTGTTAAAATACGTCTCTAACCACGTCACATAAATGTACCCGCGATTTTTGACATATTTTAACTTCATTGGGATCTAGATTTGGGTCACATAAATATGCACCCGAGCTTAAGAAGGTAAATTTATTAAATACGCGCCTAAAGCAACTACGCGTTTGGACTTTGCGAGGGACATTGAATTTGCTAAATGGCACGCCTCAGATTCTGAGGATCAGTAAATTATTAAAATGAGGGCCACTCAATTATTAATTTTTTTTTGGCGCGGCGCACCTCAATTCCATTTTAAAGGAAATTCAAGCTATGTCTTGGAGGGCCATAAATTAATTGTTGCCGAATATGGAACCCCTCAATTTTTTTGACTAGATCCCCAGGAACGGTTAAGAATTTAATGAAATATCAATCCATGATAATTACGACTGAAGTTATGAGTAGAAAATTAAAGAAGTTAACGATGTCAGTCCAACTTAGCCTAATGAATTTAATGGGCAAACTATGACCAATCTCCATGTGACAGGCCCGTCTCAAATACGGTACACTAGGCTCAACACAGGAGAAGCAGGGATCGAGCCCAAACGGTGACAAAAGTGCTCAAACTATTTTTTACGGATTCCCCAGCCTGATTTTGGACTAACAAACAATTGAATTTTATAGTTATGAATCACGGAAATACTGCTGGGTTTTAATTAAAGCCAGTTGAGTCAGCCACGTTCATAGGAGCATTGCTCCTACTGTGGAAAATCAAGCTTATAAGAATTAACCACTTAGATGATCCTTTCCAATGCTCACTTAATTGTTCATAGTAGATTGACATAAAAAAAATGATAGTGGAACATGAAATTGACTTTCAGATTTAACTAACTACAAAGGCTTAACTATTATGCACCCTTTTAACACCTATCATGAAAAGTACATATTAACTTGTATTTTTCTATTCATCCTAACACATGTGACTTCAGTAACAGAGCAAAAAAAAAAATACTAATTGCTATGCTAGAGCTAACAGTATCCCAAAGTGAGAACATCAATCGTGATGGGGTTTAACCCGTGCTAAAGCTAAACAGAATATATTAAGGTCCAAATACAACATAGTTTCCAACAGTCCACAGTTTAATTGAAACATGAAAACTCAATTAATCTACAGTAATTGACCTAGCTACATTATGAGTTAAGTGTTTAATACATTAGCATCATAAAATAACATAGTCAAAGCACAAGTAACTTTAAGACTGCCTTTCATTTCTTCTTCAAATCGAAGCTTACATCACGATAGTTCAGAGTTTGTACCTGGAATTGGAAAAGAAAATGAGAAGAAGATCAGTAGTAATGCAACAACACACAACACTTTCAACCAGGTTTTGAACCAAAAGAGTGAGATACAACCCAGAAAACCAACTTCAAACCAAGTAAATGAATCCAAAAATCTCAAACAAAACTTGATCCTAGGACATTTCTAAACTAGCACTCAGAAATCATTTCAATTTAGGTGACAAAATTCAGGAAATTAACTTCAGAACTTGATCTAACAGTATATTTTCCGCAGTCTATATATTCTGGAATTTTCAGCTCTCTAATGCTTAGCTCTTAGGTCTTAGATTTTTTCAGAAATTTTTATCTCTCAATGTGTTCAAAGTTCCCTCAGCTTTTCAGAATGCTTTTTTCAATGTGTGTTTTTCAGTCCCCTTACATTTTCAGAATCTCTCTCTATTTATTAAGCCTTCTTTTTCTATCTCCCCTTTTCATCCTGATTTTAAGGACCAAGTGGACAATTAACTATCCTATCTTTAACCCTTAAAATCAGAAAGTTATTCCCCACTATTCTTTGTCTATTAACTTTTTCAATTCCACTCAGAAATGTCCCCAATCAGTTCATTAGCATCCTACCCATTAATTATTCATGGTTCAAAATCAAATTCACCCCTGAACTACCCCTGAAATTCCCTTACACCTTGGTGAACTACTCCCTCAAACTAATTCCTGGACCTCAAATGGTTTAGGCAGATTCTGAAGTCCAAATGACTCAAAGGGTCCAGATGCCCAATTCAAATCCAATACAGGCTTTTCAGCCAGAAATCTAATCAGGGATTCGAATTAAAATTAGACTAATTCAAGTTCTAACATTGTCTGTCAAACCATCAGAACACGTCACATATGAACAAATAGACATGACCTTAGCAAGGAATTAATCAATGAAAAGGAAAGTAACTGTTTGAATTACTTGGAATAGTTACACAGGCTGATTAGCAGGGAATCAAACAACGTTTAAACATGCTGGTTTTAATTATACTGAACCTAGTGAATTTAGGGCTAATTCGGATATCGATACTCAAACACAAAAGCTAGCAAGTAAATCTAAAAAAAATAATTAAAATAAAACATAAAAGTATAACCTCATCAGAAACTAGATTAATCAAGAAAGAAGAAGAAGAAGGAGAAGAAGAAACAGAGGAAAATAAATAATAAACAAAAGAGAAACAGAAAGGAAAAACCAAGCTTACCTAAAAACTAAACGGACACTGTTCTTGACTTAAACCTCGACGATTCCCTGGAATTGTGGCCGGAATAAACTTCAATCATGTGTTCTCAATTGAGAGCACACAACTGAAGTCGATTCCAACCCCAAACCTTTAAAACTTGCTGATTGGAATTTTTGGTTCGAACTCTGACCTAATATTAGAACAGTTCGGGAGGGATTCGAGGGAAACTATTGGTGGATTAGGGGTGAGGGGGTCAAGGAGGTCATTGGGTGTTAGTTTGAGACTGATTGCAGATGGCGCCGCCATCGGGGAATCTTGTTGCGGCGCTAGGGTTCTTTGATTCAAATCGATATTCGACAAAATCGACTGTGATTCGAAGGAAAGGGTTTGGATATTCGGGAAGAGAAGGGTGAGGGGAGTTTGGGGTGTAATTTTGGTGGTGATTGGTGATTTGCTGCCACCGTGAGGCAATTTCCGGCGGCGGCTGGCGGTGGCATTACAGGGGGTCTCTGTAGAGGATGAGAGACGAGTAAATGGGGGAGGGGGGTTCGAAGGGGGCTGGGTGTGGTTTGGGTGTTATATACTGGGTGTGAGATTTAATCCAAGCCGTTGGATCAGCTGAGATCAACAGTTTGGATTAATTCACTTAGGTAGAACGGGGTCATTTTGGCTAAGTAGAGGACTGGATCGATCCTGGGAAAAATGGGTCGGGTTGTGAGAATCCCACTGGACCGTTCGATCAAAGGAAACGAACGGTTCAGATCAATCCACTTGAAACGATGTCGTTTCATCTATGTTGGAGACGAACTGAACCGTTCGATCTGATGAGATCTACGGTCCAGATCAAGTGTGATAAAAACGACGTCGTTTGGGATGGTCGACAACTTTAAACAATTTTGGACCGGGGGGGGGGGGGGGTAATTTCGGCTGGTTTTTGCTTGGGCTCCATGAATTTTGGCCCAATTCTGACTCCTCTTTTCCTTATTTCTCTCTTTTCTTTTCTTTATTTTATTCCTAAATTAATTTCAATATTTAAACCAAAAATCCTAATGCAAATTATAAAACCCCAATTAACTCACAAATACAAATTAACTCTTAATAATAATTATCACACATAATAAAACGATAAATTAACAGAAAATACAAAATTCGACATTAATTACTAAAAATGCAAAAATACATTATTTTTCGATTCTTTCATTTTTTGTAAAATAAATAATTTAATATCCAACTCAAAAATTATAAAATTAAACACTAAATGCCAATGCAACCTATTTTTTGTATTTTTTTTATTTATTTAAACACATAAACATGCAGTGACAAATGCAAATACTGACATAAAATATCACGAAAAATTCCCAACATTGCACACAATAAAACAAACAAATTTTTGTTTTGATTTTGTGGGAGTAATTCATGTGAGGCAAAAATCACGTGCTCACATAAGGTAGCTAGGAAGGAGGCGAAGATGGTAGTAGCGGAGGCTAAGACGGTAGCTTTTGCTCTTCTGTATGAGGATCTAGGGAACAAATTAGGGGAGAATAAGTTTTTCCGACTCGCTAAGGTGAGAGAGAAGACGGATCAGGATCTGGACCAAGTGAGGTGCATAAAAGATGATGACGGAAAAGTTTTGATGGGCGATGACCAGATCAAGAGGAGAGGGCATACTTACTTTCATAAACTTCTAAATGAAAAAGGGGATCGGGATATTGTACTAGGTGAATTGAGGAATGTCGACAACCCCCATGAATTAAGTTATTGTAGGGACATTGAGGTTAATGAGGTCATGAAGGCAATGCATAAAATAAAGAGTGGCAGAGCTACTGGGCCAGACGAAATTCCGGTTGAACTTTGGAGGTGTATGGGTAAAGCAGGCTTGGAATGGCTGACTGAGTTGTTTAATATTATACTCAAGACTAATAGGATGCCTGAAAAATGGAGGTGGAGTACAATGGTTCCGCTGTATAAGAACAAAGGCGATGTCCAGAACTGTAACAATTATAGGGGTATCAAATTACTGAGTCATACCATGAAAGTTTGGGAGAAAATGGTAGAAATGAGAGTGCGAAGGACGATGTCTATTTCAGATAACCAGTTCGGGTTCATGCCGGGTCAATCTACCACGAAAGCTATCCACCTTATTAGGAGGATGGTGGAACAATACAGGAATAAGAAGAAGGATCTCCACATGGTGTTTATCGATATAGAGAAAGCGTACAACAGGGTTCCTAGGGAGGTCTTATGGAGATGCTTAGAGGTTAAAGGGGTCCCGGTTGCTTATATTAGGGTGATTAAAGAAATGTATGATGGAGCTAAGACTCGGGTTAGGATAGTAGGAGGTGACTCTGACCATTTTTCGGTTGTTACGGGGTTGCACCAAGGGTCTGCGTTTAGCCCTTTCCTATTTGCCCTGGTGATGGATGCCACCATATTCAAGGGGAGGTGCCATGGTCCATGCTATTTGCTGATGATATAGTCCTGATCTACGAGTCACGATGCGGCATAAATGAGAGGCTAGAGATTTGGAGACATGCCCTTGAGTCTAAAGGTTTCAGGTTGAGCAGGACGAAGACGAAATACCTCGTGTGTAAATTTGGGGCCGAGCCGACGAAAGCAGGAGTGGAAGTGAGGCTTGACTCTCAAGTCATCCCTACGAGGGGTAGTTTTAAGTACCTGGGGTCAGTTATTCAGGGGATCGGGGAGATCGACGAGGATGGCACACATCGTATAGGGGTAGGGTGGATGAAGTGGAGGTTAGCAATGGGAGTCTTGTGTGACAAGAAAGTGCCACCGTTACTAAAAGGTAAGTTTTATAGAGCAATGGTTAGGCCTGCTATGTTGTATGAGACCGAGTGTTGGCCGGTTAAAAACTCACACATTCAGAAGATGAAAGTAGCAGAGATAAGGATGTTGAGGTTGATGTGCGGGCATACAAGGATGGATAAGATTAGGAATGAAAATGTTCGAGAGAAGGTGGGCGTGGCCCCATAGAGGACAAGATGCGGGAAGCAAGACTCAGATGGTTCGGGCATATTCAGAGGAGGAGCACTGATGCACCAGTGAGGAGGTGTGAGCGACTGGCTGTGGTGGGAGCGAGGAGAGGTAGAGGGAGACCTAAGAAATATTGAGGAGAGGTGATTAGACAAGACATGGCACGACTTAGGATTACTGAGGACATGTCCTTGACAGGGAATTGTGGAGGTCGAACATTAAGGTTGTAGGTTAGGGGAAGTTGTGAATATTTCTACAACGCACTAGAGTGAGACTAGCCAGTTAGGAGTTAGTATTAGGATGTTACTGATCAGCTACTGATGCAGGGCTTTATCTGTTGGATCTGTTGGATATTAGTATACCTTCCATCTTTTTCGTATTTCTTATATTTCTTATACTGTCGTTACTTTGTGTTATTTCATGGTATGTATTTTATGTTATTTTATTATGAGTCTATTTATAGTACTAATATATCGTCTCTTGTTGCTTTCTTGAGCCGAGGGTCTCCTGGAAACAGCCTCTCTGCCCCTTGGGGTAGGGGTAAGGTCTGCGTACATATTACCCTCCCAGACCCCATTTGTGGGATTATACTGGGATGTTGTTGTTGTTGTATCTCTATTCCTCTTACTAATTAACTCAACCTTCAATCAAGTGTACCATTCAAACTTATGGGGGTGTGAACATTTAATATTATAAAATTTAGAAATATATACATAAAATATCTAATTTTGCGAAAAAATCATAGGTTCACGTGCTCCATTGTTTTTTCCAATAAATCCGCCCCAGCTAGACTAGTAAAACCATATAGATAGGTAAACGAATTATTCTGGCATTGTATATATGTTAAATCTTTTTTCTTTTGGATTTTATTTAAAAAAAAATAATTCTATAAAAATATTATTAAGCTACACCTTTTACCTAAGCTCCCTAAAAGTAAAGCACTTTCAAATACTTCCTTGCCGACCATATTAAGCATCGAATTTAAGTTGAAGCCAAACAGCCCAAAAAAATGAGTCGACTTTTATATAGACAACATAAATCGTATACATAGGTCTCTTATTCATTGCATTGGATCCACCGTCGGCATCAAACAGCAATAAAGTACCAAGGAATTTAAAAGCATCATATATTTAAACAATTTATAATATCATCCCCGACAATCACCAATAAAACAGACAAAATGATTCGAAACCAATTACGACAAGTCATCCAAATTCCGGATAATGTTCTATTTGCGCCTAGGGAGCTTGAAGCGAAGATCTTGGTTACCCAATTTGTTGTCGTATTTACAGGCTTACGGGAGACGGGCCACAATAGAAAGGGAGCAAGTACAGATATACCCGTTTTTGGGCCACCATTAAAATCATATCCGCATTATACAAAAACTTTATAATTTACCTACTTCGGAATACACTTCAGAAAGTTGCATTTGATCACTTCAAAATTCACATATGAAGTTACAAATTTAGGGTTTCTGAATCTATAACGACCCGACTTATCGTTTTAAGAATTAATGCCCCATTCAGCGATTTAAGGTCCCGACAAAACTTCATAATACACATTATGACTTGCATGTGTAGTGGAGTTTGATTTTCGGAAGATTCAGGATTAAACTGAAAGAAAAATTCTCATTTTTGAAGCTTAAATGAAAAGAGTTAACTAGAGTGGCTTTTGAGCAAATGACTCCAGAATGGAATTTTGATGATTCCAATAGCTTCGTATGGTGATTTCGGACTTACGAGTGTATCCGGATATTTATTCCGAGGTCCCTAGTTAAATTTGGCTTGAAATAACGAAAATAGGAAATTAAAAGTTTAGAAGTTTGACTAGTAGTTGAATTTTTGATATCGGGATTGAAATACGATTCCGAAAATTAGAATAGCTGGTTATGCAATTTATAACTTGTGTATAAAATTTGAGGTCAATCGAACTTGATTTGATAGGTTTTCGGGATCAAATGTAGAAGTTGGAATTTCTTAGTTTCATTAGGCTTGAATTGGGGTGTGAATCACGTTTTTAGCGAAGTTTGATGTGATTAGAGACCTCGACTAAGTTCGTATGATGTTTTAGGACTTGCTGGTATATATTGTTGGGGCCTCGGGTGTGTTTTAGAGGACGTTTTTAGCGAGGACTCTATCGCTCTCTGTCTCATCTCTTCTCCTTCAATGGAAGGCATCAAAGTCCTTACTCCATTTTCAGTTGTATTTGCTTTCACTAATTCATCTCTGTGTTCCCAATCCTTCACTACTAGGCCAACTTTTAACATCTTTGTTATAAGCACATCGTTGAATGGGTTGTCGGAATGGATTGGCCAAGCTGCCATTGGCCCTCCCATTGTTAGTTTTCGACGAAAGAGTTCCAACCCGAATGTTATAAAGAACCACCTGTGGAAGGGTGTGCTAGAATTTCCATTTGAGGTACAAAATCTCTTGCTATTATTCCTCTTTCGGCTACTCTTTCTTCAAACCCTGTTGGCAGCTCAATTTTCTGAACGTCTCTTTTTTTATCTGCTTCTCTTAGAATCCATATGAACTTTTGTTCGGATCTCTCTAAACCAAGGGCAAGCTCAATAATTTGTTCAGGTGAGAAGATACTTGCCGTTCCAAATGAAACGTAGATGACTGAATTCTTGGGTTATTTATCAAGCCACTCAATGCATCTATGGCTTAATATTCTAGGTGAAGCAGAGTACTCTTCGTTGTTTATATGGACCGGATTGAATGGACCAAGACCCCACACTGGCTTTTCACTTTGTTTAGCAAGTGCGTCGAGATATAAACCTTCTATATGTAATTTCCTATGTCACATAAAAGCTAGCAAGTAATTAATCAGACTATTAAAAGGTTAAAACACTATATTTAGTGGAGTACTTCAAAACAAAAAGTAGATAGAAAGACTTTATGGCCATCTCTTGGGTCCTTTCAAAACCTCTCTAATATATTAAAAATTGGTTTCCCTTATAACAATAATCAACACAAGGAACTGGCCAAATTAAAATACCAATTACCAAACTATCAAAATTATTTACTGGAAAAGTCTACAAGAAACGTTTGGAAGAAGCATATATAATTACCTTGGTGTTAGCTTCTATTCTTCATCATTCCACAAAACATTAAGAAGGACAAAAGCATAAAGGGAAAACAGATTGTGAAGAAATAACAATATAATTGAGTATTCGAAAAATCATTGGTATTTCCTATCACTCTGGGTTTAATGACCACCAATTTGCTTCTATATAAAAATATTTATTATGATTAAATTATCTCTAATTAAATATTTAATGTAAGGAGCAAGAAAACTTTCAAACATTTAAACTTCGCCGAATGCGTTCGAATCACCCTTAAACATCCGGGAATGACGCCAAATTTTACGTATAAGTCATAAATGACAATACTAATATGTTCCAATGCTCGAAATTCCAACCAGACATCGAGAACACCAAAACCGCTTCACTCAAACTTAGAAAATTCTAAAACCTTCAAAATGCCAACTTTTCACAATAAGCGCTGAAATACTCCTAAACAATCCGATACTCAATCCAAACATATGCCCAAGTCCAAAATCATCATACAAACCTATTGGAACCCTCAAATCCCCATTCCGATGTCATTTACTCAAAAGCCAAACCTTGGTCAACTCTTCCAATAAAGCTTCCGAATTGAAATAAACTCCGAACTTCCCGAAATTCAATTCGAACTTCACGTACAAGTCATAATACATAAAGTGAAACTACTCAAGGCCTCAAACCACTGAACGACGCGCTAGAACTCAAAAACCCGGTCGGGTCGTTACACTAAACTTAAAATTTCTAATTTAAACTTGCTCTAATTTGTTTTATCTCTCAAAATAACAAAAAGTATCAAATGCATTAAGATGCATGATGTATTCCCTGATGTTATAGCTCTATTTATCAGTTTAAGAATATTAGGCTAATGTCAATTTTCCCGGCCCGGAATGAACGGAGACTAATGCCATACGCGTCCAGGAAAAAGGGTTCTAAAGGAGCTTTTGGCAAAGTGAAAAATCCTCAATCACTCAAAGAAAAGAATCCTATACCCCACCACTTCCTTTATATCTTTCCTAACTGTTTCAAAAACATTCAAATCATTCATTGTATCTTCATTCTTCTCTAACTAGCATCAGTTAGGAAGATTGTTTGGCAGCTCTGCAAATTAAGAAGTTTCGAAACGTAGCAACATCAATGGCCAATGTTAGTACTTAGTACCTCAAAACCATTCGTATAGCAGGTTTTTCATTCAATCTTTTTATTATATCAACCAGTTCGAAATTTACTTTTCATTTGTGCACTAGGTAG
The DNA here is from genome assembly GCA_026770625.1 of Nicotiana glauca. Classification (NCBI taxonomy): domain Eukaryota; kingdom Viridiplantae; phylum Streptophyta; class Magnoliopsida; order Solanales; family Solanaceae; genus Nicotiana; species Nicotiana glauca. The sequence goes on from MU676022.1 coordinate 69,507, forward strand.
TGGAGCTTAAAGTTGGTCTGCACTGTGACGAATGCATCAAGAAAATCTTGAAGTCAATCAAGAAAATTGAAGGTAAGACATGCCCTTTCACATCTTCAAATTTCTAAAAAATTCTTCAACCACCACCAGAATATGTATTCTGAAATTCTATTAGTGAAAATCTGGAATTGGATGGTGTATGGCAGATATTGAAACATATGATGTGGATACACAACTAAATAAGGTGACAGTAACTGGAAATGTGACTACTGAAGAGGTCATCAAAGTTCTTCACAAGATAGGGAAACAAGCCACCAACTGGGATCAACAATCAACTTACTAATCTCTAAGCCACTTCTTTATTAGACGACCTTGCCCATTTTATTATATTATTTCTCCTAGTTTGATCTTTATGTATCTTATTGCTCATTTGATGGAGATTTTGGAAGTAGTTTTACATTCTAAATCTCGATAGATCAACCAAAATTAAAATCTAATTTACTATTCACAATATTGGTTCTAGTGACATTTGCTCCATTTTGTGCATCTATTTTTGTTTTGGCATTTATTGGAAAAATAAGGTACAAAAGTGCAGGATATAAAACAAGTTAAACAAGCTATGTGCATTAACTAAACAGATCTAGCTAACTCAGTGAGTCAGGTGCTTCCGAGCTGTGATCCGCTCTACCTTGGCTGCTGAATAGGCCTAGGGCTCACTTTCACGTTCACGATCTTCGGCGCCTTCTTCCCATACCTTGGGATTTCAGCAGCAACACGTGATTTATTCCATTTCAACATCCCCAAACTCATCAACTCGTTCCTATTCTCCTCTTCTAATCAAAACAAAATAAATTACTTATAATTATTTAAATTAGTAAAGAAAAAATTGTATTAATAAATGATGATATTGATATACTTACGCTTGAAATCGTTGGAGATAAAATCCATATCAGGGAGAAAAGGAACATAGGTAGTGTCATCAGTAGACTCGGGTTCGGAGAAGCATTCACGAAGCCAGTAATGGCGGAACCAGGGAGAAGAGTGGACGAGCTCCCACCACTTGTCGGAAAAGTCCTCCACTTCACGATATTCGGTAGGAATGAAAATTGGAGCATTAGGATTCAGGGTTGAAGTCGCCATTGTTGATAACACAAAACTAAAAGTGGTGTTCCGCAATTTATAATATGCTTTGGTTTGTGGGTTGTGTGCACTTGGTTTCCACTGCCCACTTATTTATCAAGATTAGATGGGATAATCCGTTAATTATAATTGCGCATTTCCACTTTAATTGATTTTTTCGTAGTTTATTATGGTTATAATAATTGATTTTTTAAATATTATAAAAGAATACTTTTTTTAAAAAGTTGTCCAGAAATATTTGTTATATTTTCGATGAATAAATTAAAATTAATATAATTATTTTTACTATAAATTAATATTAAAAGTTGAATTCCGAAAACAATCAAAATAATTAATTAAAATGTACGGGAGGCAGTACATATTTTTTCCGTTTTCTTTTCGTTACCGTAAATAGAGCTGCTATTTCTTTTCTGTTCAATAATATTTGTTTATTGCATTATTAAAAGTAAAACCAATAGAGAGGAGGCACATACAGCGTATAATATAATGCAACGTGACACAGCACGTGAATCTAGTTTCAATCCATTGCATATTTGCCTTACACGTCATTGTTCTTATCCAATTCACTGACTTTGCCTGCCAAATTGAACCTTATAGGGCGTTACATCCAAGAAATGAAATAAAATAAAATTTCGACGGCTTTTCGTAACTCTCATCTGGGCTATTGGTTCAGGTGAGAACTCAGCGACTCTACTGGACTAGTATTGGGCTGTCCAAAGAGTTAATGCTTAATGCACAAATAAGACACTTCGGTGCCATTATTAATTTTTGGGGTTTTTTCTTTCCTATACCATATATGAAATTTTATTATCAAATATGTATATTTTTATAAATTATCCGACCTGTATACTATTTTTCTATAATTTTTATACTATTCATTAATTAGTAATTAATAGTAGTTGAATCTTTCTAATATGGCGCACTAAAAATCATGAAAAGAATATCCTAATTGATTTAGCGACCTTCAGTTCAAATTTGAACGCAAATCCTTTATCTGATCTCTCCCGAATTTTTTTCGTAATACAAAAAAAAAAAAAGACTAAAAGCTTCAACAAACTGAAATCAAATTGTAGAAATAAATTCGTCGAGTTTCTTTCTCAATCCAGACATCAAAAAGGCGACCAATTATTCAACAAAATCAAGTCAAAGTGTAGAAGCCAATACTGCAGATACTCTATTCTTCATCTCTTTTTTTTTCCTCAATCCACAAATCAAAAAAATAATAAAATATAGAACAATACCTCAGCAACAACACTCAATCATATCCAAAATCTCAATCATGCTACAATTGAATGGGAAAAATCTGATTATAAAAAATGGGTCTCATCTCTGTATTTTTTGAGAAGAAGAAGGAATGGAGAAGAGAAATAAAGGGGAGGGGGAAAACGACGTTGGTCTTAGGAATTAGGGGGAGCTGATTAAAATTGTTATGTTATAAATTCTATGAAAGTCTGATTTTATGTTAATATCTACAAAATTCCTATATTTATCTACAAATAAACTACAAATCAGTTTAAGTATGTATAAAGCATTATTATTTTTAAGGGTATCTATAAAATTACTACATTTATACTACAATTAAACTACGATCTATGTTTAAAAAAAATGTTGACTACAAAATTTTCTCTTCATCTAACAAAATTTTTACAAATAAACTACAAAACAGTTTTAGTATTGTATAAAGTTATACTGTTTTAAGGGTATCTACAAAATTACTACATTTATACTACAATTAAACTATAATCTATGTTTAAAAAAAATATTGACTACAAAATTTTCTCTTCATCTACAAAATTTCTTCAAAAAAACTACAAAAAAACTATAAATCAGTTTAAGTATTGTATAAAGCTGTATTATTTTTAAGAGTATCTACAAAATTACTATATATATATACTACAATTAAACTACAATTTATGTTGAAAAAAAATATTGACTACAAAATTTTCTCTTCACCTACAAAAAAATTACAAATCAATTTAAGGTTTCAGGGTGAAGCTTAGTCTTTAAAAGTTGAATCTTTGAATCAAAGTCAGAAGAAGGGTTAGGGGATTGATTGGTTTCGGGGGTGATTTGAAGGTAAATATTGTATAGAATTTTGAGATGGACATCAACATTTGACACGTCTGATGCTGGGCTTATGGTTCTCTTCTCTAATGGAAAAATTGAGAGCCCTAGATTGCTTTTGCTTACATACCAAAAAGGCAGTAGTTCTATGTCGTAAAACCATAAAAATATGATTTTGAATCCGAAAAGAAATAGGAAAGCGTGGGCCCTACTATTTCGTACGTAACAAAATTGCAATTTCCATATCTGTATTTTTTGAGAAGAAGAAGGAATGGAGAAGAGGAAGAAAGGGGAGGGGAAAAACGACGCATGTCTTAGGAATTAGGGGGATATAGAAACGTGGGATATATGGACACCTTTAATTAAGGAGTAAAAACTGCCCATCAATTAGACCCTTATTTAAGTATGGTATAAGTTTGATAATTTGGTATACTAAGTGTAATTAAATCAAACCTTAAACATTGAGGGTAATAAAGTTTCCTATGTGGCATAGGAATATAAAAATTCCTTAATTTTTTTTGACCTTGCTTGATTTATGGTCAAAACTTCAAGTTTAATAAGTATCTTCCATTATTTATTTTATGAGTAATATTTTTGATTTTTAACTTTAAAATTTTTCCCATCAACCAAGCCGGAGTCAATAAATCAACATCATCCATTTTCAAGGTAGTCTAATTTTCTGTGCTTCATATTATTTGGGGGGATAATTTCACATAAGTACAAGTCACACACCTGACTTGCAACATAATAGCCTAGATATTACATTGCAAATCTATAGCCCAAAAATAATAGGCTAATTCTCGAAAAATAGCTTATTTCACACAATCAACTACTGTTATTGCTCCCTCTTTATACAACCAGTTGTTTTCATTCTCTTGATTTTCTTTGATTATTAAGCATTTGATAAAAAAATGCAAATAAGCCATAACGCAACTCAAAAATCCTATCCTGAATAATACATATCATCTGAAGGTAAGAAATTCAAACACCTTTATGTGCAATTGCTGAAGCAATCCAACAGAATAAAAGAAAAATAAAAAATTGATAAATAAATTGTAGAATTCCTCCAATGCGTACAAATCTGTTTCATATAGCACATACACGAAAAAGAAGAAGAGAAGGAAGTGTCAAACTTCTGTAGAGACCTCTTACACGCTAACAATGTATATACATCCTTATAAACTGAAAAA